>CAXAKS010000445.1:0-61402 GCA_963969495.1 Ceratothoa steindachneri
GTGCGAAATGAAAAATAGATGGGGTGCTGGCATACGTAAATACCCTTTGGCCCACGTAAAATGTAGAATTATTTCGGACAAGGAGGTTTTCTCCGTTGTCCCCATGGTCAAAACAATTGTCTATAAAGGTGTGGTGATTTCCTACCTTCTGCAATCCTCAGCAGATGAGGATCTGTCAACTGCAACCATCGGAATGGTAATAGAGAGGGGTCAAACTTCGTGGACTTCATTGACGAGGACTTCTTTCCTTATTGGGTCCGTGAGCCGAAGAGGAGCGAGAACCTTTTATAATCTGTGCTCACCGCTGAAGATAATCTTTTGTATCCAGTTTTCCTTTGTTTAGCATGGAGCGACTACAATATGATTAGCTTTTAATTCCTCGTATGTATCCATTATCCTAAAAAGGCAATGAGTGAACCACAAAAGTTAGATTTTAGGCTTGAAAAATGGGTTGAGAACCCTCTCCATGTTTAGGGAACCTATTGAATAGCGACGAGGGTAAAGCAAAATGGACCAGCTACAAACAATTCATGGAACAAAATACAGAGTTTGTGCCCCTCAAATCTGTCAAATTTGAATGCACACAACCAAAATGCTTCCGTTGAGAGATTGCTTGTGAAATCAAACGCAAGAAATATGCGTTTAGAGTGTGGAAAGCGAGTCGCAACTCTCTTGACATAGACACATGTGTTACCCAGTGAAGAGATTAATACCCCGTGTGGGAACTTAAACTTTAGCACTAGGCTCGTATCGCATTCTAAGCATAGATAAGTTCAAATATGTTTTGTGTATGGAAACAGCCAGTCACTGCTACGTCAGCGTATTGGTCAACGTAAGGGCGAAAATGTTGTGCTTTCGGACAGTCATCTGGATATCGATAACGTCATGGACATCTACTTTTCTTCCCTGTTCACGAGAGAGAGAGAGAGAGAGAGAGAGAGAGAGAGAGAGAGAGAGAGAGAGAGAGAGAGAGAGAGTCACAAGGAGTCACAAGAAAAAGAAGTACCCTAGAAGACCTTACGGTCCATACGAGAGGGTACTTGTTACGAGTCAGGGACTCGTGAGCCTGTCAGCGAACCAGGACTTTATCCAGGCGCCTTTTGAACTGCTCCACAGAGTCGCTGTTCACGACGGCGGAAGCGCGTTCCACTCGTTGGGCAGATACTGTAACTGAAGAAGAAGTTCCCGCATCTGTCCCGGTGATAACGCGGCAGCTCAATTTTGTAGCCGTGGTTTCTCGTTACCGCCCTCGCTTAGTTGGAACATGTCCCCGTTGCCTACGTGGTCAATACCTCGGAGGATTTTGAAGACCTCGATTAATTGACCGCGCCGTCTTCGGGTTACTAGTGAGAAGAGGTTTAGTTCTTCTAGGCGGGCTTCGTAACTTTTGTGCCTGATCGAGGGGATCAGTTTGGTCGCCCTGGCTTGTACTCGCTCCAGTCGGGCGATGTCCTTCCGAAGGGATGGACTCCAAAACTGGACTGCGTACTCCAGGTGAGGTCGGACCAGGGAATTAAAGAGAGTGAGAACGATTTCCCTGTTCCGATACCCAAACTGTCGCTTGATATACCCCAAGATTCTCTGGGCTTTCTTCTCCGCCTCGATGCACTGCTTGGAAAACTTGAGGTCGCTGGTGATCACGACTCCCAAGTCTTTTTCCATGTCTGTGCTCTCGAGCGCCGAGTTTTTGAGGCTGTAGACGGCTTGGGGATTTCTGTGGCCGATGTGCATCACCTTGCACTTTTCGACATTGAACGGCATTTGCCATTTGTCTGACCACTCCCCGAGTTTCCTCAAGTCGGCTTGGAGTCTCTCGACGTTTTCCGCGTCTGCCACGTTCATACCTAGTTTGGTATCGTCGGCAAATTTGGAAATCCTCGCAGTTATGCCATCATCTATGTCGTTTACATAGATGATGAAGAGTAGGGGGCCCAGCACGGAGCCTTGGGGAACGCCGCTTGTTACCGGTAGCCAACCGGACTTTTGCCCGTTCACCACTACTCGCTGCCTTCGACTATGCAGCCAGTTTTCGATCCAGTCACCTACAGCTCCGGCGATGCCTAGCGCTCGAACCTTTTTCAGCAATCGGCGGTGGGGCACCTTGTCGAAGGCCTTCTTCAAGTCGAGGTAGATGACATCCACCGCCTTCTCCCGGTCGTGCTCGCTGAACACGAAGTGGAAGAATTCCAAAAGGTTCGTTAGGCATGACCTGTGCCGCCGGAACCCGTGTTGGGAATTCCTCAATAGGTGGTTGGACTCGACGTGCTGCGTTATTTTGTCAACCAGGATACTTTCCATCAATTTTCCTACTACCGACGTCAGGCTGATCGGCCGGTAGTTAGATGGCTCGCTCGCGTTACCCTTTTTGAATATGGGGGTGACTTCCGCGTCTCGCCAGTCCTTTGGCACGCATCCAGTCTCGAGCGATTTCCTGAAGATCGAGCAGAGATGTGGGGAGACCTCATCTCGCACTTCCTTCAGCACCCGTGGTAAGAAGCCATCGGGCCCTGGCGACTTGTAGCGGTTCAAAGCGTCGATCTTTGAACGCACTGTCGTCTCTTCGAAGTGAAATCTCTCCAATTGCTCTGAGCCTTCGTACTTGTCGCGAGGCTCAGGGGTGGTGTCCTTCTCCTCAGTGAAAACTGACGAGAAGTACTTGTTGAGGATGGTCGCATTCGCTTCGTCACTGAGCTCTAGCTCACCATCCTCTTTCACCAAGGGACCGATCCGTCTACGTGTCGGCTTACGGCTGTTTACGTATCCGAAGAATTCCTTGGGGCTCTCTTTGCAGAGTCTCGCCACACGGACTTCTTCGGCGCGTTTCGCCACCCTTATCATGGACTTGACACTTCGGCATAGACTTCTGTAGTGCTCGAATTCTCCAGTGTTCTTCGCTTGGCGATAGGCGGTTTTTCTCTTCCGTAGGGTTCTCCCGATTTCGGGGGTGAACCACTTGGGTTGAGTAGCTCCGACTCGGCCGCATTTTGATGGAATGAATCGTGACTGCAGGGCCATGAATGAGTTTTTGAAATTCTTCCATGGTTGCTCGACGTTGTCACTATCTTCCACCTCTATCGCTGCCACGCCAGCACGAAGTCCCGCGAAATTTGCCTTTCTGAAGTTCAGCTTGGCTGCAGCACGAGCTACTGCTTCGCGAGCTGGGACTCGAATGCAGAACCTGATGAGGCGGTGGTCGCTGCCACCTAGCTCCTCATCTACACTAACTTCCTCAATGATGTCATCCTCGGATGTGAGAACTAGGTCGAGGATGTTTGCACCTCGTGTTGGTTCTCTCACCCATTGAGTGAAGAATCCTTCATTTACGAAGTTAAGGAGCCGTATGTTGTCGATGCGGGTTTCTCTGGTTGCCCAGTCAACGTGAGTGTTGAAGTCCCCCATGACGATACTCACCCTGCCTTCAGTTAACTGATTCAGTTGATTATAGAGCTCCCTGTCTTGATCCTCCGTCGAGGATGGGGGTCTATAAACTGTAACAGTCCTGTACTTGGTGGTACCCAGCTCCAAGTCCACGCATAGGACTTCTTGGTGGGCGGTGGTGGTGCTGCTCGTTGCCATGAATACACTTCTCACGTACACCACCACTCCGCCCCCCTCCTTCGCCAGCCGGTCTTTGTGGAAGATCTGGTAGCCCGGGATTGCGAATTCGCCCTCAAAGTCACGAACAGAGGTTCGAATCCACGACTCCGTGATGGCCACCAGATCTGGTTCTTCCGTTGCTACGAGGGCCACTAATTCCAGAAACTTGTTCCGGATGGACCTCGCGTTGAACAGAAGAACCTTAAGGGAGTTCCCGGCTGGTGGTCTCCCTAAGTTCAACCGTTTCCCGCCGCCTTTGGCTTGGCGGCAGGAACGGTCCTCCTTTCCCGAACAGACCGGACGCAGCGGTTAACCGTCTCCTGGATGAGGTTAGCCAGCATGGCTTTTCCCTTCATCGATAGGTGGGCTCCGTCCCTTTGGTAGAGGTCGTTTCTACCAAAGAACGTCCGGAAAGGGTCCGCGAAGAAGACCCCTTCAGCTGTACAGAGGTCTCTCAACCTCTGGTTTACCAGCTCATTGCGACGGTATGTAATGGGGTTAGGGCTCCTCCGTGGAAGGATCCCGACAACGACCCTCCTCCTCGTCTTTAGTCCGCAGTCGTCGACTGCCCCCATGACGTTCTGGAGTATTGCTTCTGTCGCCCCTGCTCCCCCGTTGCGGAAGTAGAGGTCGTTGCCACTAGCCAGAATGGCAACTACTGAAGAGTCAGGAGTGGGACTCTTCTCCACCTCCTTTCTCAGTGCCTTATTACCCTTGCCGGGCAGGCACTTGACCTCCACTTTCTTTTGGAGCCGTGCTCGCAGGAACGGTTCTAGTCCTCGAGCCTGAGAGTCACCATAGACAGTGACCTCCGGTTTCTTAGACGCTTTCTCTTTCTTCCTCTCCACCTTCTTCCAGCCATCTGCCTTCGTGCTCTTTTCCTTCTCTTTCGTGTTAACAGCTTCGCTCTCTTCTTTTTTCTTCTTTTCAATCTTCTCTTCTTCCCCTTTCTGCTTCCTTCTATTCTTCTTCCTTTCTTGCTTCTTTCGCTTTCTCTCCTTTTTCTCATCTTCTGTGATGGGAGTTTTGGGGGGTTTCTTGACGGCTGCTGCGTAGCTGCCATCATTGTCCCCTCCACTACCCTCAGCGGTCTTCTCCTCAGTCGTAGCGCTCGAGTCGTCACTCGAGTGCATTCTTTAGGAGGGCGACCTGGCTCTTAAGGTCGGCGATCTGCCCGGTGTACCTCTCCTCCATCTGGGCAATCTCCATCCTCCTCCTTTCCTCCGCCTGCTCGAGCTTCTCCTCCAGAACGCAGAAGAGGCATCTGCTCGTTGGAGCAATGTCCCTGAAGTTGCCTTCCGGGAAGTCGATACACCAGCGTGTGCTTTCGCATTTTGGGCATTCGCTTTTTAGTGTTTGAGCGCCAGGCATTATTGTTATCACTTGTAGACCACTTGTTGAAAAAAATTTTGGGGGGTGGTGATTTATCCTCGCGAGAGTCGCTCCCGCCTACCCTTCCTTCAGCTTTGGGACTTTTGGAGTGCAATCCGCTTTGGCGTTGCCGTCCAGCTAGTAGCGACTAGACTGTCGAGCCCTGGGCACCGTGGCTCCCAACCAGGCGAATGCACAGGGAGAGAGAGAGAGACCAACAAGTCCCCGTACTCTACCAAGCTGGAGTTTAGGTCCAGGATCACCACAGCTTTCACCCAGTTAAACAGGCGGGACCGTCGAGAAGGCCTGAAGCAGGTTCCGACGTCGCTTGAAGGCCGTGGTTGAGGCCGACGGCGATTCCATTGATTAAAATGAACAGTACCGCAATCCTTCAACTCTGTTATTTCTTTTTATATTGAAGTTAGGTGACAAGTTACCCACCGCGCCTCTGTAAGTATGGTTGTGCCTGCAAAGAGATCGGATAGCTAATTTCCATCTATGTTCGGCTGGACCAAGCAAGACAGAATTTACTTTAACTTAATTTGAAAAAAAATATGAAAACCAACTAAGGGATCTTCACCAGGAGAAAGTCTTTGAAAAACGGGTTGGCAAAAATACGATGAAATTTAGGTAAGTGAAGTGTGGAAGCTCTCAAACCCGAGAATGCAAATGGAGCTCTGAGGAAATGAAAGTACCAAAGAGACGTGAAGATATACGGAAGGACCAGAGACAGTGGAGGGATAAGATGGAGAGGAGCTAGTCGGTTATTTCCTGATTAATATTTGTGAGATTGAATAAATAATAAGCAATGGCGAAGGCACACACCTCTTATATAACATTTGTCGCACAAACACAGCCACGATTCAATGGCTAAACTAAACAGCCCCCCAGCGACCGCGAATAGAATAAAAAGTGATTCGAGATGACGCGGGAAATAAGATGGGAACTAAATATCAGCCTTGTTTGACGCCGTGACTACGGACAAAATCTATTAACACGATTCCTTTAACCCTTTCCTCAACTTCATCTGCGAGCTACCTATTCATATACAACTACAAACTAAGGTTAGAAGTAGATTCCCCAACCCCGTCATCCCGTAAAATCAACGAGGGAAGGTTTATATAGGCAAGTACCGATTCTAGGTGTGGCTTCGTCGCTTTTAATAACCCGTAACCCCCCTGGTTCGAGAATTGGTGGGCAGGGGGGGGGGACGGGAGAAAGGTAGGGGGATAGAGAGGAGATAAGGGACGTATAGGTACGAGAGGAGGGGTGCAAACAGTACATCATTTCGCGTTTGTGTGATACACAATTGTGGTGTGGAAGCGGTTATATTTGCACAATGGTTAGCACTGACGAATAAGAATTTGGACTTTGCGTTAGGCGTTCCTGAACACGTAAAGTAGTCACATAGATCGCAACATACCCAGTCACCTTTCTCTAGCGCGCGCATGTGTGTGTGTGTGTGTGTGTGTGTGTGTGTGAGAGAGAGAGAGAGAGAGAGGGGCGGGGGAGATAATGCTTAGTCATTTTCTCCTTAAATTCCGTCAAAATGGAATAATTACGAAGAAGCAAATTCAAAATAATAAGGACCAAAGGGGTCGGTCACCACGACAACATGGAAACCTCCACCAGGGGGCAGCAGAAACATATGTCGATAGGAGAACAACTTATTTCATAACGCATATGACTAAGGTGTGACGAACTCAAGGCCTGGCATCACAACATTATATCCTCACGCCTATGGCAAAGACTTAGAATGGCATATAGAGGGCATCGCACACTTACTATACCTCTTCACGCCAACGACATCCTATGCCATAAGCAAGTATAGAAAGCCATTGCACACAGCATAGCTCCACTTGCCGTGGAAGATGGCATAAGGAGCATATGAAAGCATCACACACATATCCCTACATGCCACGAGGAAGATACGGTGGCATAGAATAGCATCACACGGCACATCTCATCAGCATATGACAAAGACATAAGATAGCTTAAACGGACATAGAAGGCGTCGCACATAACTTGCCATCACACAGCATATCTCACATAGATACGGGGTAGCATATGAAAAGAACGGGGGTTCGATGACGCTCTGCTTGGAACAGGACACCTCAGCTAACAAGGAGGCTAAAACCCCTGTGGGCTAATTTTACGTCTGGCTCTATGCTAAAAACTCCGACGTGTTTTCTTTCATAATATTTGAACTATCTTTTGAGAATGGCTAAGAAATCCACGCATCTTCATAGTCTTTTGTTTTATTTATTTAGGATAATTTAGTCTCGCTTTAATGATAAAGGCAAATTTAGTCAGGGTTTGAGCGGGGCTAAATGGCATTTATGAGTTTAGATGTATGTGTGTGTGTGTGGTTCCGTATGAGGGTAGATTCCTTCCTTCATCCTTAGTGATGGACTATCTAGGCGTGGGAGTTAAGACGGAAATACAGTCAAGGGGAAAAAGGATATGGTAGACCCCTTCACCCGTAGATGATAGGGGTCAAAACCCCAACGGAACCAAGATACACAGAAAGTACTGTACTCCAAATACGGATTTAAACCCCCTTTTTGAGGGGGAGCAAATTTGTCTGAGTGGGTACACTTTGGGACGTAATAACCTCTTTCCCTCTTACGTAGAATCTAACCAGCCAGTGTGTGTATCTAGGGTGTGTTAGCGTAATGAAATTTGAGAAGGCTTGTGGGGGAGGGGATACCACAGCACCACATCTCCCCCTCAACATAAGTGGGGGTCTCGTTGACTGGCAATCCTGGATACCAAAGGCTTTGAATAAAAATGAAAACCAACGAGGGAAACTCTAATAGGAAATTCGTGACGAAAATGGTGAGTTGGGAAAAGTGAAAATATGCAAAATGTACATGATCAGAGTAATCAAAATATTAATTATTATTGTAACTAAAAAAAATGAAGACTAACGAAGGCATCTCACTAGAATCTTTATGAAGTTCATAAATAATTTTATAATTGAGGGCGAAAACCAACGGAAGCATCTCAGGTAAGAAGAGATTGGGGCCGGGAGGGCACGCAATTGGGAAGCACATAAAGTGATGATAGAGGGAAGTGAAACTGAAGGAAAGAAATAGCAAAAAAATATCGTAACTAAAAACAATAATCAACGAGAGCATCTGAGACCAGAAACCTTTTGAGGAAAACTCTTAGAGTGGTCGCATTAGGTGAAGTGAAAATGTGCGCGATGCATATGCCGAGTAGCTTGAAGAGGAGACTACTATTGGTAACTTCGGACCGGGTCATTTTAGGGAGACGGCTCGAAAGTACGAAGCCTCAACGTTGACATTTCTGATTAGACGAACACCATTAGCACAAAGACACCCCCCCCCCAACCCCAAGTTCAACAGAACCCATGAAAAGAAATCCATTAGCACCGCATAATAAAACCCATTACAGATGTAATAAAATTATGTATGTACAAGAGTGAGCGCACATACGTGTTTGTGTGTTAGAATGTGGAGAGGGACAGAACCGATAGACCAAAGTTAATTTCCCTCCATTTGTGTCCAGAGGTTGAAAAACAAATGGACAAATTATCGCTAATAATGAAAGGAAACGGTGAGAAATCCGTGTATTCACGGGTCGGCCAAAGAGATCAAGCTTTAAGCCGTGCGGGGCAGAACGAATTAGATAGACCAGTGGTTTTCAACTGGGGTGCCGCGAGAGCCAACCAAGGGGATCGCGGGAGCGACCAATAAATCCTTTTTAAAATGCCTAAATTGCAGACAGTGAATGAAGAAATGAAAGTTGCCTTGTCAACATAAAAGTCCCCTTTCTCCCTGGGCACTTAAAGTGCCCCCCCCCCCAGTGCCATAATTTAGGGGGTGCTTAAGGATGATGTACAAACATCTTTATCCTCAAACTAAGAGCGGCAGGCAAACCGCGCCTCTCGAAGCTTCCCCCATCCCTCTGATATAAGTGGGAGTCTAGTGAAGTTTACTGGAATTTTTTTTCTAAAAGTTTTAATTTATGGATATTATAATTAATATTTTATTAATTGCTTTAAACTATTAATAATTACTTTATATTTAATTAAAATATTTAATATTATTTCTTATTAAAAATAGGATTTTGAAACTATTGAGCGGCTCTTAAATATTTAAAATAAACTTTAAAAAAAACTGGCTCGTCTTTTCGAACAACTTGATCGACCATGGCTCAAACTACTTTTGCTTATCCACGAGGACCCAACAATAAGCGAAAGATGGCGATCTGACTTGACACATGGGTATCGGCGCGAATCAGCAGGACTAAAATTTGCTTACTTCCTACCCCTTTTACGAGGATCAAACACAAACCTTAAGTTTCCGTAAGGGGATTTTCAAACAATTGAAAGCGTTCGTACATATGGACCCCTTGCAATCTACGAACATAGATGTCCCTTGCAATCTACGAACATAGAGGTCCCTTGCAATCTACGAACATAGAGGTCCCTTGCAATCTACGAACAAAGAGGCCCCTTGCAATCTACAAACAGAGTGGCCCCTTGCATTCTACGAACATAGAGGCCCCTTGAAATCTACGAACATAGAGGCCCCTTGAAATCTACGAACATAGAGGCCCCTTGAAATCTACGAACATAAAGGGCCCTTGCAATCTATGAACAAAGAGGACCCTTGCAATCTATGAACATAAAGGCCCCTTGCAATATACGTACATAGAGGCCCCTTGCAATCTACGAACATAGAGGCCCCTTGCAATCTACGAACAAAGAGGCCCCTTGCAATCTACAGACATAAAGGCCTCTTGCAATATACGAACATAGAGGCTCTGTTTGTAGATTACAAACAGAGGCCCTTTGCAGTCTACGAACAAAGAGGCCCCTTCCAATCTACGAACATAGAGGCCCCTTCCAATCTACGAACATATAGGCCCCTTGCAATATACGAACATAAAGGCCCATTACAATCTTCCAACATTGAGGCCCCTTGCAATCTACGAACATAGAGGCCTCTCGCAATCGATAGAGTCAGCGGCTTTCCCGAAACGGCCAAGATAAATAATCAAAATATGTATCGGATTCACTTCAAAAATAAAAAAAAAAATAAAATTTTGAAATCTTTCTATAAACCGCCTCACGCCACGAAACAGCTGCTCGAGGCATCAAGTTTCCTTGGCTCTCGGCGATCGTTGCACATTCCCAGACGGGCTCGAACCTATTCCACGGGGTTCATGTTAAACCTCCAATTCCGATGAGCTTTCCATTCGATGTTTGATTCATCCTTATGATTCACCCTGGTCAATCGCGAGGTAGTATCAAAGCGATTCTCCTCAATGGCAAAGATCGAACTCTACGACTGATTTCGATCTATTTTGATGGACGGTACAAGTATGCTTAGGTTTAAAGTGACCTGAGAAATCAAACATTTAAAACAAATATAATTTTGTTATATATTTAAGGTAACGCTTTATAACGATGGAATAAATTGACACAATGTGAAACATTTCATTACAATAATTGAGATTGAATTTTCAAAAGTTAGGTCAGCAATTTTCATAATTTATAACTTCCATAACTTTGCTTTCATCCCTTCATCCTCCTCATAATCACTAACTCTATAATTTAAGAAGGGGATTTTTTTGAGTATTTGAATAATAATTTCATCTTAGTTTGATTATGACTTATGTTTTTTTATCAAAGTTATTTCCAATAATTCTTTTATAATATCAAAAACAAAATGGTAAAGTTCAGAAATAAATATAAGTATGGAAATTTTGTGATTTTTTTAAAAACCCAAAGAATTACAAATGGTGAAGTTTAGAAAATATAACCATGGCTGCTTTTTTTTAGATTTTAAATTTTAATCTTAGTAGCGAAGCGCAAGCTCCCCCCGTAGGGAGGTTGTGGCGAAGCCAGTGCCTGGTTGATATATAATTGATAACACTGGTCTGCGTCAAAAATGTACCTTAGCTTTTCTGTAGTGATTCTTAATAAAATTGACCTTCTAAATCCGAATCTGGCATCCGTTTTTCTCTATCACCTCCAGTTTTTGCGATACAGGGGGTGATAATAATTTTATAGTTTATACATGTCCTATATTACATCAAAATTTCAATAGTATTTGCACTACTGTATTCGCAGTAAATTTTGTGTACATTTTAAGTAATTATGTTAATGTTTATATTTTTGCAGATTAGAAATTGCTTAGCATTATAATAATAATAATAATAATAATAATAGTGGTTGAGTTAAAAATGAACAGAAAATGTTTCCGAGCAGAATATACAATCTCTCCTGTAATTAAATCTTTGTATCCTGCATAATGTGGAGTAAGGCTAGCAGATCAAGATAAAAGTTTTGCCCCACATATCTGCTGCAAGGGATGCTACATAAGTTTAAGAGGCTGGAGTCAAGGCGAATAGAAGTCTCTCTCTTTCGGTGTTCCCATGGTGTGGAGAGCGGGCAAGGTCCACACTACGGACTGCTATTTTTGCATGACAAATCTTAAAGGTGAGCATTGTATCAGGTATTTAAGCTTTCTCCATTATGCTGGCTCCTGAAAATGTCCTTATTATCCAGAGACTTAGCATAAAATTAAAAACTATCATAGTTCACTTCAGCATGAACATATCTTTTACTAAACATTTATGTACTATCTGCAACTCCAAATCAATTCCTTTAGGTAATATGCAATTATATTTTCCACAGGAGAATAAGAAGAATAAACATAGTGTGGTATATCCGGATGTTCCTTCTGCCATCAAACCCCTGCCCCATGGTCCAGGAATTCCTATACCTTCTCTCCCTGAACATATAGAGGTCCATGAATAGATTAATATGGAGAATGCACAACTTCTTGGCTCTCGACTTCGTGAAAGTAATCTTCTCATTAAAGAAACAACATTTTTTTTGGTACAGAAATAGAGAACAAGAGTTTCGAAGCTATTTTTTACAGCATTCTTCCAGCTCTTTAGTATAATGCGCCAATATTAAAAGACTTGTTGAGGCCCTTGGAATCCCCTACAACCCATTATAATGGAGACTTTTCATAAATTCCTCCAGTAGAAGTTTAAAGGATGTGTTACTGAATATTGGGAACAAGATAGCTTCCGTTCTTATAGGCTATTCAATCCAACTTACTGAAAGTTATGAAAATAGGAAAAAATTGCTGGATGCAATAAATTACTCTACCCAAAATTGGAGGATATGTGGTGACTTAAAGGTAAGATCATTTTACACTTGGCATTTCTAAGCTCTTTGATATTGGCATTTTTATTTTTAATTGTTAATAATTGTATACACCTTTTGGCCAACTTACATTTTACAAGAATGCAAATCTGGAAATCATGAGTCATTTTTTAGTTATATATTTTTTTTTAAGTGTGTCCCTATAGGTTAATGCATCCTATTGGGTTAATGGGGAACTTATCCTAATTGAGAAGGTATAGAACATAACTCAATAAATTCAAAATAAGATGTACATATATCCAATTAGTTCCAATACAATGATTTAATGCATCGGCATACAGAATGTTTCAGTACATATTCATATTCTTATTGTTTTAAGAAATATTACTTTGAATTTGTTTTTAGAAATATTACACTTTGAATTTACATACTCTGCTAAATTTCTTTTCAGGTAGTGTCTCTTATACTTGGGATGCAAACAGGCTACACGAAGCATCCCTGTTTCCTATGTTTATGGGACAGTCGTGCAGATAGTATGCACTATGAGAAGAAGGTTTGGCCTCCACGAGAAACATTTAGAATTGGATCAAACAATGTGATAGTTGAACCTTTAGTGCCTCCTCACAAAATACTGCTTCCTCCACTGCATATAAAGCTTGGCATAATGAAAAATTAAGTCAAAACCCTTAATAAAGAAGGCCAAGCTTTTAAATTTCTTCTTTAAAAATTTCCACAAATCAGTGACGCTAAGATCCATGCGGGAATTTTTGATGAAGCTCAGATCACGAACTTGATGAGAGATCAGAAGTTTGAGGCATCAATGATGGCATAGAAAAGGATGCCTGGAAAGCTTTCAAAGCTCTAGTTAACAAATTTCTAGTCAATAAAAGAAGCCCAGAATATGTTGCCTTGGTCAATCATCTCCTAACAAGTCTCAAACATTTGAGAGCTCGAATGTCTATAAAGATACACTTTTTACAGTCCCATTTGGATTATTTTCCCGACAACTGCGGGGATTACAGTGAAGAACAGGGGAAAAGATTCCACCAGGACATAAAAACAATGGAATCCAGGTACCATGGTAAATGGGGAGTAAACATGCTTGCTGACTACTGTTGGTGTTTGAAGCGTGATGCACCAGATGAGAGGCACAAACGAAAATCGTCAAAGGCGTCTTTTCTTGGAAATTAGAATTATTTTCTTTATTCTTTAACTTTTTTTTTATTAAAAAGGATTATAGTTTACATACGTTTATTTCTGTTTCTATGATATAACAATAATGATGCATTATTAGATAGAAAAGGTTTTTGAAATTTTTTTCAGGAAAAATGAGGTAATCTCAATGAAAATGGTGTATGCTGTACTGAGAAAATCTGACCTAATTTAACAAAAATACATTCATTTTTGAGCTCAGGAAGTTTGATTCATTAGGAAAGCAAAAAGAAATCCTGAGGAACATAAAGATTTTTTTTCAAACGCAGCCTGTGTAATAATCCTTGACAAATATAATGTTCTGATATTCTAACTAACAATAATCCTTGGAGAAATTTGTCTTCATAAGCCGTGATCTATTTTTTTCTATTAATCCAAAGAGTCCTGTTTTTTTTTGTTTTTTTAATAAGAGTTACTTACTTCATGCATACTATCCCCAAATGGTTTTGGATAGTATCCTTGTTCACAAGTCTCTTTAAGAATTTTTGCAAGCTATCATAAGTACTGAAAAATTTCTGACTACTGAGATTGCAACTGAAGAAGTGTTAGCAAAAGAAATTTATCATCATCCATCAGCAGATTAAAAAACACTTGGGTTTAATATCCAAGTTAGGGAAGTGGGTTCTTCATCAACTCTCGAAAGTAATGAGAGTCCACCTCAACATATGCTTTCCTTGACATTTTGAACCGCCTTGTTATTGAGGTGCAAAATGGACACTTTATAAAATTGTTTATGTTACCCAATGCTGGAAGAGCCCTAAACCATACCTTTACTCTCATAAACTTCCAATGTGCAAATGGTGGGATGTTATAGTTTGAACATTCGCAATGAAATCTAATAATACAGCTCAAGTTTTTACCGTGAACTTGTTCAATTTAATAAGAAAAATAGAGAAAAATGTGCTTGGTTGACATGGAGAAATTCGTACTGCATGAGCTGCTTGTATCAAGATCCCCTCTATTCTCCTGACGTTGCTACTTTAAATTTCCACTTGTTCATTACTAACCCCGGCAAAATTACGACCCTGCTCGGTTTATATGCCGTAGTTTGCAGTATTACACTCTTGACAAACGCTGCAATTCCTTCGGAATCGACTCTTTATAAATTCTTCAAATCTAAATTATCTGAATTCTAAATGACATTGTCGAAAGACCGTCATCATATTTCCAAAATGTTGATAAAAAAAAACAAACATTGAGATGAGCTTATATCCTTTCATGTCAAAAATAAATCTACATAGAAAAAGATTCATTTTAACTCTTCTACATCACTGTCTATCTTCGCCTTTTCGCCCTTACAACGTGCGTGTGTGTGGTCTTCAGGGTCAAGGTCAACTCATTCATGCAATGGTGATGCGTCTCTCCTTCCTCCGCCATTCATGCGTTGACTGGAGACAAACAAAAAAAAAAGTACTACGCGCGGTCTGCTGTTACTCCGCCGCTGCTGCATAACAGCATCGATAAGGGAGAGGTGGAGGGCGGGGAGAGGGGGGAGGGGAGAGAGAGTGGAGCATGAGAAGCTGAAGAGAGAGATGAGTCAACCGGATAGGCGGAGGGAATAGGGAAATAAGAAAATGCATGATTTACGTATAAGTTGTTTTACACAAACGCTCACACACGATTTTAGTACCCTACTTGCTTGTCGCTCACACACACTTCTGTAACAACTCACAAATTGAGGCCTGTGCACGCAAAGAGGCGTGTGTGAAAGCGGTCTCATGATGGCAGCAGCTGAAACGAAGAACGAGGGGAGACTTGATATGGTCTGGAGAGGGCGGGGCTGTGGGGGAGGGGGGCTTGGTGGAGGCAGGGGGAGCATGCAATTGCACAGCGAGGGGAAACAAAAGGCAGTGATGCGCGAGTGAGAGAAAGAGGGGGTGGGTGGGTCGCCCTAAGCACTTTTTATTGCAAAAGGGACCTTGGCAACACTCTTTCTCTTTTGCACATACACTACACGAAAGATAAACACCATACCTACACTACACTGATAACATACCCGAGACAAATCATGCAGTATACTGGCACGCACATGATGAGACTGATCTACTTTAAACAACACCTTTGAGAGCCTACCGGACACGCCACTACCACACACACAATTAAATGGTAGCTGGAGATGTTGATTTGATCTGCGGAGATGAGATCTGCGCACAAATCGCCACAATTCCACTATCTAAGTCAGGAGAGAGGTGTATGTGCACTTTGGAGCATGGGAACGGTGTATGCACACTACGAGCAGAGGAGCAGTGTATGCACGTACGTGTATCTGCACTTTAGAGTAGGGGAGCAGTTCCTTTACTTTAGAGTAGAGGAACGGTGTGTGCACGTACGAGTATGTACATTTAGAGCAGGGGAACGGCGTAAGTACGTTTTTGTACACTTTAGATCAGGAGAAAGGTGCATGTATTTACGTGTATGTACACTTTAGGGCAGACGTTTAAAGAAATGTCACTGGTATCACTTTTAATTTACTCGATAAATATTTTGATAATTTCGGTGATAAAGAGTAAAGGAATAATAATAATAATTGTTATTTTATCACATGATATTTATTATCAATTAAAGCACTCAAATGTTTTTTTTCAGAATTTTCTATTAATTTGCAAATCTTCCCTAGAAATTTGGCTTCATTCCACCTTACAGTACACTACAACTCGTTCTTATTATTTGAGGTTCTCTGGTGGACGCGGGTTTTTTTTTTTTGGAGTTCAGGTCTGGTTTTTGTGATGGTCATTTCAAAAAAAAAAATTTTGGAATCTTCAAACGATTTCTTCAATACTCGGGGTTTATGTTTTGGATCGTTGTCGTGTTGAAAGTAAATCTACTTGCCCAACTTCAGCTGATGGTACCTCACTTTTCAAAATATATTCGATCTTCATTGTTCTGTTGATTTTAACAACTGTGTACGATTAGCAATAAAGGAACCCGCATACCATTATGTTGCCTTCATGGTACTTTACTGTTGTTATGGTGTTTTTTGCAAGAGGCAATCATTAGCTTTTTGCCACAATCTTTTATAATTATATTGTCAAATAGTTCTATTTTCGTTTCTTTCCGCCAAAATACTTTGCTACAAAATGTTTTAGCACGGCGAACGTCTTCCTAATGCAAACGTGAGTTTTACGAAGATGTGGCTTCTTTCTAGCTCTGTAGCCGTGGAGGTCATTTTGGTGTAGGAATCTCTTTTATGTCGTCTCTGAAACATTAACTCCAGCTGTAGCCAAATTTTTAATATTATATCGGTGATAATTTAGGCTTAAGGCCGAGCAGGCAAAGCTGTGGGGTTTTTTTAAAACTCTAATCCACCCTGTAGTGAAAGTGAAAAAGAATTGTAGAGTGGTCAGTCATTCCTTAAGTTGAAATGACACGACCACACAACCTGGATATAAACCTGTAGTGGGACCAACCCACTTGGGTGAATTCCGTGTGAGGTTAAGATGCAAAAGAAATCCCATTTCTGAGTTGTTGAATGAACCACGAGAACCGGAGGGAGGGCTATAAAATTCCCGCAGCATGCAACAGCCTCCCTTCATTCTTACCTGGTTCCCTCAGGACAGCCTCAGATAAAGCGCGTCCCCGACGGGGTCTTCAGCACGGGCTGTGTGATTAAAGGCTTTCTACTATAATCCCTCAAGCGGTCGGAGGGACCAAAGATTCCTTATGGTCCTCGGAAGTTATAAACAACAATATAATTTAGGCTTTTTTACAACTTTTTGGCCCAGTTTTCACTGTTGCAGTATCCATATACTTGCCTATGCTTGCATGAACGGATGCCAGTGGGATGTTCAATTTCTTGGATATTTATGCAAACGTCTTGGAGGTGTATGAGAGAGAGAGAGAGATGCGGCATAACACCGAATTCATTCTCGTATATTATCCTATAATAGTTCTAACGTTTCTTAACCGGTGGTACATGTAACCCTAGGAGTACAATTAGACTTCGAGGGGTACATGGTGTTCTAAGAGCATCAGAAACCATTTTGAGGATTTCTACGAGTTTGTAATGGCTACCCTGGTTGACTTTGCTTGTCAACAAGCATACATTCTGAGAAGTACTGTTGTGTCACCATGAGCAAGATGTAGCGTGAAATATTACAGGTAGGACATACTCATATTCGTTAATAACTATTTAAAAAAATGTATTTCTATATTATTATTGTTATCACATAAATCTAGTCTTATGAATGGTCCGAAAACAAGGTCTAGAGAGGAAGGGAATACAACAAATCATCAGATGACTCTAGAATGAGCCTCAGGCGACGTAATCTTTTCTCCGAGAGAAAATGACAATTCATCCTCATATAATGAACTCGGCCTCAGGAAGAGTTCACCCGACGAAGACCGAGATCAAATGAAACTGAGCCATATTTCAAACAGCAGTCAAGATGTTATCTGCAGTTTTGTACTCAAGCGTTTTCTAAAGATTATCGAAAAAAGAAATGGGCAATCTAAAAAGAATGGAGCCACTATGATTGTGTTGGATGCGGCAACTATGGAGCTACTTATGCCTGCGGTTTCTGTAAACAAATTATGTTTTTCCATATTTATGTACCTTTGTCGTTTATTTTTTTAGTCGCGTGAACGCGTAATTGATAATAAATACCTTTGTTAATTGAAATAATTGAGAGCAAGAGACTTATGTCTCTTAACCTGGTTTAATGCTTTATAAAGAAAAGGGTTGATATTTTTCGAAGGTATAATTTACATATTTGTTATTCAAAAACATGTACCAATTTTAATAACACAAAAATGGTATTCCATATTTGTCTACATTCCCATATAATGAAATCGGATGGGCCACATTTCTTGTATATGCCATTTTGCAAGCAATTTTAAGGAGAAATGCATAATGTCTAATAAATTGGACAATACTGTTATGTGTATGTCTTCTGACCAAAACTGTATGTACACGGAACAAAGTATTCGACTGCATCTGTGTCTAGGCGTGTACCTATGTCCATATACCAACGTCACACCCTTAGGTGTGAACGTACACAATGCACTCACATCCAAAAATATGAACTTTGAAAAGAAACAAAGCGACCTGTTTGTGCGAGTGTGTAAGTTTAATGAGGAGTAGAACCGGTTTTTAAAACACCACCCCCGGGCCTGCGGTTCTGGCCTCAGCCACGCCCCTCAAGTTCTCGTCGCTTCATCCTTCTCGAGTTGTGGGTTGCCCACGATTCGATAATGGACAGCGGAAAAAGGTCGATTCGAGGAATTGGGTGGCAGTCCTCGTCGAACATCGTTAGATTCCCAGCGGAACTTAATCCCCCCCCCCCTCATACACTTAATTTAAAACCCACAGAGGAGACGTGTGTACTTTAGAGTATCGTTGCTCTTTGTACGAACTTGTTCTTACCCGCTTTAGGGGTGATTTTTAATATGACAGCCTTTGACAATTCATTCTATCACTCCTACTTAACATTCGGCTGTCCTTTCCACTTCGGTCCGGTGTGAGAACTTAATCATTCATTAACATCAAAACCTACACCTTTTAACCAAACTATAACATAATTTACATCGTTTAAATGACAAACCTTACCACACATCAAAATTACATCATCCACCACACGACCTCAACAGATCGCTAATATCCCAATAGCTTGCACTTCACCTAAGCCGGGTCGACTATATCGCAGTAAATATCACTTCACACCATACGTGCTACACTTCACCCTTCGTCGCTCGCCTCAAACCTCACTACTCGTCACAATTACCTCCTCCATCAGCGCCTTATCATCCACATCATCCGTCCCACACCACACTCGGAGAAACTTCACACCATCCCCTTCTCATCACCACACTCTGAACCCACATCTCGTTGGTCTACCACCCCCTTTCACATCATACTTTCCCTTATCACGACGTTTAGCCAGGCTAAACCCCACCAAATCTGGCCCGATGTAGCCTCTTCTAGAATGATAGCTTAACATCATCAGCATCAGAGTGTTATTACACATTTAGAATCCCAGCTCGGGGCTGTAAATAACATTAATGTTCTGTTGCACATCTGGCTATCCGTTGGCCATATTTTCTGGTGGAAACACACACATACACACGTACAGATTGAATGAGAAACCTTGGTCTGTTCGAATACACAAAAAGAGTTAGGGGTTTCAGGGGATATTTATTCTTTTTAGTTAGCATTCCCCCCCTATCAATTTATGAGCACTATTAAGTTTCCTAATTACCATTCTTGTCGATGTATAATTTTTATGGGCACAAAAATTGCTGTACCAACTCTTTAAATTTTAGTTTATAACGTGTGCAGAGCATTGAAGGCGTGATTACCCATATATATATATATATATATATATATATATATATATATATATATATATATATATATATATATATATATATATATATATATATATATATCGTCACTAACTCTATAATTTAAGAAGGGGATTTTTTTGAGTATTTGAATAATAATTTCATCCCAGTTTGGTGATGAATTATGTTTGTTTTATCAAAGTTATTTCTAATAATCTTTTATAATATCAAAAAACAAAATGGTGAAGTTCAGAAAATTTATTTTTATATATCTTCTATAACTCTATATTTTAGCAACGTGATATTTTTGAAAGGGGGGGGAAATTTCGTTTAGAGTTGCTTTTTTAAATTATTATAATTGGCGAAGTTCAGATAATTTATAAAAATTTAACCATGGCTGCTTTTTTTTAGATTTAAAATTTTAATGTCAGTAGCGAAGCGCAAGCTCCCCCCCTCGGGGGAAGTGGCGAAGCCATTGCCTGGTATATATATATATATATATATATATATATATATATATATATGATAGAGACTAGTTTCAGTATGTAGTTTATCATACCCTCTTCAGTCGTATACTGAGAATGCAATTGTTACAAAAGTCTATAAATAGCGGAGATATCAGAAAAAAACAAAAATAAAAAACACAAAACGAAGGGGAGGGGGAAGGTCATTAATCAGGGGGTGTGAGTCTAAGATCGTTGACTAAGCTGTTTACCATGAGGTTATGGGAATGAGGGCTGCATTTCAATTGCTCATCTGCTGACAAATATTATATATATATATATATATATATATATATATATATATATATATATATATATATATATATATATATATATATATATATATATATATATATATATATATATATATATATATATATATATATATATATATATATATATATATATATATATATATATATATATACACACGAAATCGGAAATGAAAAATGGCTATTTATGCTAAGAAAAATGAGATGCAGCTCTTGTAGCAAGAATGAATGCCATCATTTCTCATCTTCGGCGGGGTTCATTTTTTATGTTTTTAGTCGCGCGCATTCCCTCGCTCTCCCCCTCTCTCTCACACACAGTCGAGCGCTCTCTCTCTCTCTCACACACACACACACACACACACAGTCACGCTCTCCCCCCATCTCTCTATCACACACACAGTCGCGCTCTCCCCCCCCCCTCTCTCAGTCGCGTTCTCCCCCTCCCCTTTCTATCTTCTAAACCATAGGCAAACCATCAAAACCCATGGCTGGAGCACCGTTATCCTCGTGTAGATTGATGGCTTTATTGACACCGGGGGGGGGGGGGACAAACGTGTAGGTAAGGGGTGAGACCACAACCATCAAGAGCTGGTTTGTCGTCTGGTGGCACATGATCCGTTGACCACCCAAGCTGGGGGTGGGGGAGGGGGTGCAGAGGAAAGAAGGGAAGATCATTGATGTGGAAGAGAAGGACAAATCTGACGAGGCAAACACCAACAAGCGAATCACCAGGAAGAATTAGAAAAAAATTAGTGAATATGGAAGATATTAGGAATAAACTTTGCGAAACACCAGGAAATATGAGGGTACGCTACTCTCTAATCTACCCTCATTCATGGAGGGTTGGTTCCCGCGGTGAGAGGGTTTTGACCTCGGACAAATATACAAGTGTGATTTGGCCACATAAAAACAAGGTCAAGAGACATAAGTCGCGTACTCTCAATTATTCTGACTTATGACCATATGACCTTAAGACCTTCAAAACTTTCAATAATTCCTGGACTAACTTTAGGAGGACCTTGGTAATTATATCAGCCGGAGACATAAGTCGCGTACTCTCAATTATTCTGACTTATGACCTTAAGACCTTCAAAATTTTTAATAATTCCTGGCCTAACTTTAGGAGGACCTTGGTAATTGTATCATTCGGAAGAAAAGGAAAAACAACATAAGGGTTTCATATTTCGTTGGAATCGGCCGGATAGTTACGATGTTATTGCCCCAAAACTCATTGAAAAGTAAAATGATTACCATCCGACCGACCAACCTACGAACCGAGATAGTAATTACAGAGTCGTGTGAACACGCGACTAAAAAGGATAACTAATAAAAAAAATGAGTTCATAAACAACTTGAGGACAAGCGCTGCTCTGGGTTTGATTAAAAGGAACCAATGTTTATAATTTTGCTCGGGTTTTTTGTTAATATAACCTAAACTTTAAAATAATTATTAAAGAAATAAAGGATAAATATTCTCATGTTAAAAATGATGACAGCCAAATTATTCGCACGAATATTAAGTTGATAAAGAAACATTTAATTTCCTTTGTTATGCAATAGTTGAAATAGGCAATTGGTGTAGTGCTTTTTACATATATATATATATATATATATATATATATATATATATATATATATATATATATATATATATATATATAACTGAATCACGATAATATGGAACGCGATAAATCTATAAATAAAGTCAACAGCCACGAAGGAAATGAAACACGGGAGATCTGCGAGGCCTTTCGACTAATCGTTCTTTACAAAGGCCTCGCAGATCTACCGTGTTTGATTTTCCTTCGTGGTTGTTGACTTATATATATATATATATATATATATATATATATATATATATATATATATATATATATACAAAATTGCAAGAGTACTTTCAAGAATAATAAATAATCGTACACGATTATCACAGCGGAAACCTCTCCTTTAAAACACACACAAATTACGTACACCATAAACCTGATTACATTGAAAAGAAACGCTAGAATAATTTTTAATAAATGACCTTTTTTAATATTTCATAATAATATATTACACCCCATTAATTTTAAATTTATCTCAGCACGTTTGTGTATGTGCGCGCGTGTGTGTAAAATCAGCTATTCACATGTTAGAATTAATTATTTTGTATTGACCAGTTTCCCTTAAAAATTAATAATTATTATTATGAAATAAACTTAACAAAAAAACTATGAATTTTTTTTCCCTTACAGATAATATAAATTTATGGCAATCGTATAACCTTCACTTTAACCATCTGACGTCTGAGGTAACAATTAAATTGTCTGAACAATTTTCGTAACGTATAAAAAAAAACGCTCAGATGAACACTGGCTAAAATTACGAATTCTAAGTATAGAGAGAAGTCATATATCAGGATATATATTTGTACCTCTTTTTATCCGAGATTACATCTAAAACATACTTATTGAAGACAGCAAAACAACGATCGAGAGGAAAATGTAGAATACGAGGAAAAAGAGGTTACAAAAATGACTTATTTACCACAATCTACCAGAAGTTGATTGTGGGTAGATAAAATGATCCGGTAATGGATAAAAAAACCTGGCTAGATATAAGTACAAATAAATCATACAAATGAGACTGCAACACGCTGAATATAAACAATTGATAGACAGACAAAAATAGACAATAATAAAGGATGGGGTTGGTGGGTCGAAACAGCTGCTAAAGCTTAGAAGGGCGGTTGCATAAGAAAGAAATTATGAATCCGTTACTTGATTTACTATCTACAGTGGTTCCAACCGGGTGGGGGGAGTAATAAAATTATTACCCGCGGGAAGGGGGGAAAAAAAAAGCAAAATTAAATGATGACCATAAATTCATATGCAAATTTTCCAATACGATCTCAGCCAGACCATATATATATATATATATATATATATATATATATATATATATATATATATGTTTGTGTCTGAATGTGTGTGTGTCTGTAAAAGTTACAAAGTATGGCGCGAGTAAGCAATAAATGCAACAGATCCCACAAGGGAAATAAAACAAAGATTTCAAGTTCAGTATCAACTTGGAATAGAATTTGAAACTACTTGGAATCTTCGTTTCATTTTCCTTGTGGGAAAAAAAATGTAGGATATTCTTTGCTCTTTACTTATCAAGGCTTCATTCTGGTGATGGTGTTTGATCGATTCTGTCTTCGCTGACTGTATATTTATTGTGCCTCTTCCATTTCCTACATGCGCACACACGTGTGTACAGGGGATTTAGCACACCGATAAGATTGGTGAGTACAAAATATTCGCGATAAAAAGAAAAAAGTTTCAAATTACAAAAGCCACCAAATATCTCTAAGTAAGGGCCGATGACATAGCGAAAAATTTACATGTTAATTTACATAAGAATGAACGAGCCATTTCCTCCGTGAACCCGGGAGACGGGGGGGGGGGGGCAGAAAAAAGGAAGAGAGGATGGGGGGGGATATGGTTGTGCCTTCGCGGCCGAATTTCCCTCCTTCCCTCCCTCCCTCCATCACATTCTCCCTTTAATATTCACACGTGGGAAAATAATAAAGTAACGTACACAACGAGGGCATGGGCAGGAAGTTTAGGAAGAGAGGTTCATATGTGGAGAAGTTAGGGAGAGTAAAAATGTAAAGAAGGTATACATAACCTGAGGCCTCAATAATTAAAGCAGATTCCCATCCACGCGTTTGGGCCGGTGGGGCACGAAATCATCTAGGAGCATAACAACCGTGGATCGATAATGAACTCACTTGCCATTTTTATCCAACACATTCAGTAGTACCAATCCATGCGGCTTTTCTCCCCCAGCAAGGGGGCGTCTGCAAGTGACATCTCGAGGACGTACCCTCCAAGCCCCAACACCCACAGGTAGCAATCTGCATATATTTTCTAGCCCTCGTTAGTTCTCTCTATTCAGTTTCGAGTCTGACACAACACGGAGGACCAGACCAACCCGTCGTCCAGAACAGACCGAGACGTTCCCCAGTTCAAAATTCCCGTTCATCCTTGAACGCTCCCCACTCTGGCAAGATGATTTCCAGAGTACCAATGTCCGGGCAAGGGGTATGTTGGGCATGAGTGTCACAGCGTTGAAGCATGACGTGCACACGAAGCGTCCTTAAGCAGAACGAGAGTGTAAACAAATTGTCCACAAATGGGCGGTTTAGCTCTAGAACCACTGTCATTACCGACAAACATTCATGGAATGGTGAATCTGTAAAATAATAATAGTTGAGTAAAAGAATATTAATTCGCGTTGAAAATACTACTTAGAGGTTATAAAATAAACAATAAAGAGAATAATTGCCGGAGTTATGAATTATTTACTTAAACGTTTACAACTGGAAAGGACAACTGATGGGTAAGGATCTGGGGAAGACCGAGAGACATTTGTCCCAAGTTGGCTTTTTTAAAAGAGATTCGTAGCGGTTAGATGAAGGGTCCCTCTTGCGAGGTCTATAAAGAAAGAAGTGAACGACTGAACATTTTTCTTAGCTTTACTTTCATCCCACGTTGGATCAACTGAACTGAGCAAAACTCAGTGTATGGGTATCTAATAACATTCCAACATCAAAGCATACACAGATCCCGGAATAATACTAAACTGCAGTCCACTAAAAATAATAATGCCACTCAGCCCTATCGATCCACATAAGGACTTGTGTGGACAGGGAGAGAAATGGGCTGGGAGGAAACTAACTCCATACTTATTATGATTAATGTGCGTGCTTCTGCGTTCAGTGGTTTATGTCTATGTGAGTGTAAATGAGTGTCTATGCGGGCGCAGCATCCCAATAAAGGACGGGATGAATAAGCAGGGCTCCCCAACATGGGTGCGATTAATAAGCATTATATGTTTTGTGTTCTTTTAAGGCGGGAAAGGTGACTGGTAACTCATTCTGAGGATGCTGCGCCTCTGAGCAAGAAGAAGCTGTGCGGCGATCCAAGTCTCGGCCTGATCATCAACTTCGTCTGCACAAAGTTCGCCGAACTTCACCAAGTTAGACGCGACACAAAGGGACTTCATTAATCTCAAAATCGAATACACACACTCTATGAGACCTTTTATTTCTCGGTGGGAACTTATAATTCATCATAGGATCCAACCACGGGTATTTGTATGAAGGCGACCCGAAACGGGGGGACGCCAATCGGCGACTTAAAAAACCTAACCTGGCTTAACTTTACTTATTGAATTAACCATAACTTAAATTCATTTTTATTATGCGTATTCGGACAACAGCTACTTCTTAAATAACATCACATCGCTAGCAATAATAATAATAATAATAATAGGGGAAACGCCGCTTATAGCACCAGCTGGGACCAGGTTTTCCCAAGTAACCAAAGCATCAACGCAGCTCTGTCCGCTTCTCCGAACACCCCCTCCAAAATGCTAATAATAATAAATGCCTATTTATATCAACGAAAATTTACATCATTATCTAATTTCGCAGTCCATTAACCATGAATAAATGAGTTAAATCATTTGTTAAATTTTAATGACTGGATCCCCCCCCCTCTCCATCTTTTACCCCCTTTACCTACACCCACCTAGATATACAACCAGCGTCTGTTCCACATCTATGTAAATTAGTAAACAATTGTGTGAGCGTGTTTGAGAATGTAATATTGAGTCATGTTCGTGGGTGACTAAATCGTAATGTAGGTGTAATTGTGGATATGTCGTTGTGCGTCTATGTGTACATGTGTGCGTGTATTCACCCACAATTAACTTTTCAATTTGAGAAGGTCGCTGTTCTCGTAAATACATTTCAGTGGAGTTCGCCGTTAATGAATATTAACAAGCGCATGAATATATAATTAAAAGTGGTGAAATTTGTTTACGGAGAAAAATCAGCGCGGTGACACCGACCCAGGACCAACAAAGCACCTCGGTTCCCCAACTGATTTAATTGTTTCGCGAGGAGGAGGAAGAGGAGGAAAGAGCACACTCGAAGATGGGTGCTAGACAGACCCAGAGTCGTAAAAAAGAGGATAGGGCATTTTACAAACCATGCGAATTACCAAAACAAAGTCAACAGACCTAAGTCGTGTGCTCTCAATTATTCTGACTTAAGGCCTTACGACCTTCAAAACTTTCAACAAATGGGGCAATCCGACCCATAGTTAGTTTTCTTTTAATAATTCCCGGATTAACCTTGGGAGAACCTTGGCAATTATATCATTTAAAAGAGAATGTAAAACAACATAAGTCTTTCGAATTTCGTTGGAATCGGCCGAATAGTTATGATGTTATTGCCAAAAGACTCATTGAAAGTAAAATGTTTACCATCCGACCGACCGATCTATGGACCGACATAGGAACTTATAGAGTCGCGTCAACCCAACTAAAAATGGCCATAATGATTTTAATAAGTGTCAACGTATGAGGGAAAGAGACGAGCCACGGGTTTCACACCGAACGCAGACACTGCCTTGCGTGGGAACAAGTGCGCATACAGAGGTTCTGTGAATTAAATGTGACTATCACCTAAGTGAAAATGAAGAACTACAAACCCCCTTCTAAAAGTATCTTTTCTCGATCTAATTCCACTATGCAAGATGGGATCCCGAAAAGTGTGTAGTTTTGAATTGCCATACGGTGTATATTATTTGTTTAACCCTAGAATTATAAAATAGGAAAATGAAGATTTATTCGGCCACATTTAAGAAGAAATAATCCAATTAGGGTCGACATCTCGGTGGCTGACATACGCTGGAGATAACCGTGGTTCGGAATCCACGGTAATCAGTATGTCAGAGAGAGAGAGAGAGAGAGAGAGAGAGAGAGAGAGAGAGAGAGAGAGAGAGAGAGAGAGAGAGAGAGAGAGAGAGATAGAGAGAGAGAGAGAGAGAGAGAGAGAGAGAGAGAACAGATACCTACCACACAACAGACACCTGGGCAACCCTTTTTGCCTGCGCTAATGGAGGTGCGAAATTATGAGACGCCGTGAGACGCCGCGATGACCTGAAATGCGGTCATCACAGAAAGCTGCGACAAGTGTGAGAGCCCAGAAGGCCCCATCTGAATGGGGATGGACCCCATTCGACCCCTATAAATCCTCGGGCGCCAGAGTTGGAAGGCAGTATCCACCGCCCTCCCTGCCCCGTCAGTATCGTCTGTCAGCCCCCGTCAGTACCCGCTATTCGCGTCCCGTTGGACTTTGCACAATTCTCACAGAATCCCTCAAGCTCCCGGTATTCTCGTTGATTCACGTGACTCTACTTCGACCCGCTTCCCCCCGCTCCTCGAACGCAGCGCGCTCAATCTCGATTCGTGTTACTCAAAAGCAAGATTTAAGTTCCCCCCATAATAGTCATTATCCAGATTATTGTTTGAAATTTGCGCCAAGGCAAGGATTATTCCCTCGAACCAAATCTTCGAGGTAACAGCAACGCGCAACTCTTCTGTTTACACTCAAGGTCGTTGAGCGTCCCTAAGTCAATATTGGCCATTTGTTTCTACGGAGACCGTCCTCACCACGTCTCTCCCCACTTAGCTGCTGAAGACCAGTGTAAATCTAGTGTAGGTATAGCTCATTTTAAAACTCCTTTTAATCTGGTGACATAATATTCATTTGCATATTAGTAAAGTTATTTTTGTACCCATTTTTTTCTGTTATCCCGGAACTCCAAGATAGTCGACGATTGGCCAACCTACTATCAGTTAATTTGCACTCTGCTCATATTGTAAACTTCCCACGCATTCGTAAATCAGAAAGGGTGAACTTGACCCTATTCTACGACATCTATATTAAACCGGTGTAAAGTTAACCTACGACTCAGTAGGTCCCCTAAATAGAAATAAAGGCATCTTGAATGATTGCGAACCTACCAATATATATATATATATATATATATATATATATATATATATATATATAAGCAAGGCTACATTTTGCATTTTGGCACCTGTTAAAACACTCGGGTTATTTATAAGACACGGTGTAAGCATAAACTCACAATTCTTCTGTTCAACAACTCAATTCTCACTCAGTAAACCTAAATAAACGCAGACACAGATGGTAAAAACAGACATACATACGTACATAGATAAAAATGTACAGTTGATCGCAAAAGTTTACAACACACTGTTAGAAAGGCATATTTACATACTTTTAGTTGATGCAGGTTAATGAAATTTACAAAGCACGTGGAACTTTATGACCATAATACAATGTTTCTTCAAATCAAATAAGTTACCAAAATCTCATTTCTGGACCATAATTTTCAATTCCCTTCACAGATTTTCATGGGATTTATGGCAGGAGATTGAATGGGCCATTCCATATCATTAATTCTACGTGTATGCAGCCAATTCTTAGTTGTTTTGCTGTATGCTTGGGGTCTTTGTCTTGTTCAAATGTCCATCCTGGTTTCAAGTTCAGAGAGCCAATGCTAGATAACAAATTTCTTTCCAAAATCCTCCTGTACATTTATTTCGCCGTTCATTCTTCCTTCGACTATTTCCATTATTCCAATTCCTGGTGAGCAAAGACAGCCCTATACGAAGATTGATCCACCACCGAATTTGTCTGTAGGGAACATCATCTTTGCCACCTAAGCTGTTGATTGAAATTCGACCGAAAAGTTCTATTTTCGTTTCATATGACCAAAGGATTTGTTCCCAGAACGTTGCTGGTTTATCTAATTGTTCATTTGCTAACGTCAAGCAAGCTTTACAGTTTACAGTGAGTTTTATTAAGGAGTGAGGTCTTTCTTGGAGTACGAGAAAAGAGACCATAATGACGAGGTGTTCTAATTATTGTATCCTTGCTAACTTCAATTGCACATATTTCCAGATCTTCCTACAACTCTCTAGGAATAATCTTTGGTTATCACACACTGTTCTAGCAAGTCTTATAGCTGCACGTGCCGTTAACATCCAAGGGCGATCTGAACGATCCGAAGGTGAATTGAATTACGAGACTTCCGATGCGTATTATGATACCAACTGAATTTAGAGGTACTTTAAGCTCTACAGCGATCTTTCTGTACCCATGATCACTCTTATGAAGGGCTACAATGCGTTCACGGAGACCTTGACTGATTTGTTTGTTTTTCCTTATGATGAAAATGTTGACTAAAAAAGTATGTAAATTTGCATTTCTTACAGTGTGGTGTGTGTTGTAAACCTTTGCGGTCCATTATATTTATATATTCTCACAGACGACTGAATATGCTTTACGCGGAAATATTATGGGATCGTTCGATCCTTGCCTGAACAAGTGTCTGGATTGGTTCCGAAACCCTCTCCGTTTCCCTCTTCACTCTCTCTACTCAGTGTTGAGAACAATAAACTCTTCCTCCCCGCCCCCCGTTCGAGTCATTTAGGTCCAAGAGCGATAATGGCACTCATGGGGCGGGGGGCATTCCTGCAGGCGAGATGAATGAATTTAATTACCTCGGCCCCCTCCCTTAGACATAAATCTAAATCAATAAGAGGCCAATAGTATCGCCACTTCTTTAATAACCTTTCCTCCAGCAGCCGCAAATACAAGCAAGTCTCGCCACGAAACTATGCCCTAATTTGTATATTTCAAACCTCAGGTCTCACGCTTACATCTATCTTATCTATGTACATCCTCCACGAACAAAATACAGTCCCCTCACACAGTTGAAGCATACGTTGTTGCAATTACACAACTGCTGTCATAGAGTACAGCCATTTTTGCTACACAAGTACGCAAATGTGTCGAGGGATTGGAAAATGTGAGTACAGATGTGAAAAGGCGAATTAAAGTGTTTGCAAATGAGTGGAGGTGTTTTCTTCATAAAGGCGTGAACGGAACGAATGATTTTATAGCCAGTGTTTTGGTTGCAGAAGCACGTTTCAACATGTGACGGTTCGACCAGGAGGCTTCTCCCCTCACCTATTTCTGGTGGTCCACGCATAGCAAAGGAGGTGGGTGATGGCAAGCTTATTCGTACCTTTAAATCAGCTCTAAGAATCTCCAATACGGCCTTTGACCGCTATAGTTGAAAGCGACGTCTTGTTTCGTTGATTTATCGGGTATTGAAACCTTGTACCCATCGGCCCCTATCAAGCTGCAAGGATTCGAATCCGGGAAGTGACACTTACACTTTTCCAAAACAGGGCAGTGGTTAGCGACGGGTATAAATAGGGTACTTGCCATTAAATTCGCATTCCTTCACAGATATACAACAAATTAAACTTAATAAGCACAAATTAACTTCAATAAAACCACTTAAACCAATAGGCTAATTCGAATGGACACATGGGAAGGTTAGGAACCAGTCTCTGAAGAACGTCGGAGTGAGCAGTGGCATCGATGCCAAATGGGGCCTGCAATAAGAGGGACTCACTAAACCGGGAAGAGACTCCCCCCCCCCCCCTGTAAATCTGAGTCCTTGGATTCAGGGGCATTCGCACACTTTTTGCCTCGTAGTCGTCTGCGCCGCATGGCTAATGGTGCTTCCTCCCTGTTTGCCCCTAGGCTGTGGAATGATCTACCGGCTGAGATACACTCATCGCCTTACCTTGGTGACTTCATGCGTGTCTTGACGAACAATCTCTTCACTAAAGCCCTTTCTTAGTTGGTCTTCAGGCGCTCTGTGGACTTGCCAAGCCCTGTACATACAAGCTTAACGTTCTGTTATAAATATTAAGACATCTTTTGTAAGCTAATTTAACTATCACAATGCAAATCTATACAGTCGATAATACCGTAGACCCCTTTTAATCCTCCCCAGCTGATTTACTCTAGTCATCATCATCATGGTGAAGAAAAACGACTGGAGCAATCCAAATCGGGCAGGCTTTTTATAACGGTAACTGACTAGGGTGGCTTCCGCCATAATGTTTTTGTAACGAGGTGATTGTTGGTGGATGAAGATGGGGGATCAATGTGAGGAAGGTAAATAACACGAGTCTCTAAGAGAGGAGACTACTTGGGGCTCTCTGGGCAGGAGCGTGCTAATCTCATATACATAACTGCTGGATGAGACTGTGGTGAAAAATAGCAACTATAAAGACTAGAATGTGTGAGTGCGTATATATATATATATATATATATATATATATATATATATATATATATATATATATATATATATATATATATATATATATATATATATATATATATATATATATATATATATATATATATATATATATATATATATATATATATATATATATATATATATATATATATATATATATATATATATATATATATATATATATATATATATATATATATATATATATATATATATATATATATATATATATGTGTGTGTGTGTGTGTGTCAAGGGAATAGGAGTGCCTGGGTGGACATTGTGGTCCATAACCGATGCACCATTTGGCAACAACATAGGGTGTTGTACCCTACAATGGGATATGGCTCCAGTTGGAAGCCACGGATGAGCCCATGTGGCAACAGACTAGGACTCGGTCGTAAGGATGTCGACTCCAGGTGGCACCGGGTATCTGCAATCCCCGACCCAATGGGGGATGGGGGTGAGTGGGATTTACGGGGGGTTTGTCTTTGTATATAATAAAGACAAAAATCCGAACGAGCGACTAACTCTCCCCCTTTCCAAGAACATTGGCCAAATACACCGGTTGGGGACGGGCGGGGAACGGAGCTGGCACTCACCGAGGGTCGGTTCCACAGGTGAGAAAGGAGAGCTCAAAAAGAAGAGTAAGGAAATGCGTAAAGATTTTGGCAAGCAGATGATATATATATATATATATATATATATATATATATATATATATATATATATATATATATATATATATATATATATATATATATATATATATATATTGGGTGCAATGAATATCCGATACATGGTCAAAAGTTTATTTACCATAGTTACACAACAGCAAAGTAATCGAAAATTGAACATCTTATGTATTTTGTACGTTGAATACAAATTGCTATTGTATTGCAAAAATAGTAAAACATTTCTATGATTACGGCAAAAAATATCAAACGAACGTTTCAAAAAGTATCCGATACATCTGAAAACCAGTTAGTATTTGGTGATATAACCTTTCGTCGCTAGTACAGCTTCCAACTGTCAGGGATATTTACTTATGAGGTTCTTACAAAAAATATATGTAGGTATCTTGGCCCATTCTTCTTGGCCTATTCTTGTTAAATCTGTTAGATTTCTTGGGTCTTTTTTCTGAATCTTTATTTTTAATTCTCGCCACAGGTTCCCGATAGGATTTAGGTCTGGCGACTGACTTGGCCATCCCATAACCTTTATTTTCTTCTGCTGAAACTACGCTGCAGTGCCCTTGGCTGTATGTTTTGGATCGTTGTCCTGCTGGAATGTCCATCCTCTTGGCAACTTCAAGTCGTCTGCAGACTGTAAGAGATTATCATCCCTTCAATAATATGGATTCTTCCAGGACCTGCAGAGGAAAAGCAGCCACATACCTCCAGACTTCACTGTTGGGATTGTATTTTTAGAGATCATGCGCTGAGTTTTTCTGCCTCCAAACGTAACTAACACTATTCTGCCAAAATCACTCGATCATCTCGTCAGACCATACATAGTACAGCGCCCCCCAAACTTGCAGGCTTCTCTAAATGTTCCTTGGCAAAATTCAGACGATTTCTGACATGAATTGGTTTCAACAAAAGTGTCTTTCTTGGTGTGCGAGAATGAACCCCTCGTTCCTAAGAACTTCTCTAATTGTATTTTTGGAAACATTTGTCACAGCTGCTTCCAAATCTTTCCGAAGTTCAGATCGAGTCACTCGAGGATTTTTCTTTACTTTACGGACTATATGTTTAGCCGCACGGTTTGAAATTTTAGATGGACGCCCTGAACGTGGTAGACTTGCAGTGGACTGATATGACGTGAACCGGCGAATCGTGTCACCAATGGTTGAGATTGGTATTTTTAGGATAGATGAAATTTTTCTATAGCCCAAACCACTTTTATGTAACTGAACAATTAGTTATCTGCTCCTTTTTAGCAATTCTTTAGTCTTCGCCAAATTAGAATTAGTGTTGAACGATGACCCCCTTCTCATGCAGCTCTCAGACACTGACTGCGGTCCGCTGTTTCACCTGGACGAAGTAGATTATTTTTCTAGAAAGTTCTACAGCATTCTTGTCACGTAAACCACTCGGAAATATTCGAGAACTATTTATTATCGTTTTAAAACTAATTTTGTGGGTGTGAAGGATACTTCTTGAAGGGAAAATCTAACACTTTTGTCGATATAATATCAATGCTTTACTATTTGTGTATTCTAATACCGAATTTGTATTCAACGTACAAAATACATAAGAGATTCAATTTTCGATTACTTTGCTGTTGTGTAACTATGGTAAATAAACTTTTGACCATGTATCGGATATTCATTGCACCCAATATATATATATATATATATATATATATATATATATATATATATATATATATATATATATATATATATATATATATATATACAGCTAGAGGAGAATTTTGAGAAGGTCACTCAATTTGGCGACTTCTGTTTCACAGATAATCGATTTTCTTCCTCATAAGTGAGAATTACTAGAGCAAGAAACCAGTTGTGGTCGCTGGACATTGGTAGATGAAGTCCATGAATGGGTGCAAATAGTCACCAAGCAATGCAACGTAGCTGTCCCCCATCACTGACGTGTTTAGGTGAAACCAACTGTGGTCCATTGCCTAATCGGGACTGCGCCCCATTCGAACTCTACCGTAAGCCTAAAACAACTGGAATCGCGACTCATTGGAGCACGCCACATATTAACAGTCTTCCAGGGTCAAATTAGCAAGGTCACGAGCCCGCGTGGAGTTTTGTTTAAAGTGTTGTGGCATCAAAGGGGCACTCTGGGAGTCTTCTGCTTCTACATCCCATCTAAGGTAAAGTGTTCTGCACTGACCTAATAGATATGGGTCTGGAAGCTCCTTCATTAAATGTGGATGGAGTAAAAGACAGTATTCCTTGTTTGTTAAAAGAAAATGGGCTGGTACTGCCATTCGCCCGAGGAGGAGCCTATGCAATCTCTTATGTGCGTGTGTTCGTGATAAAAGATGCTGCATGTCCTTAGGTTTGTGGAGTTTTGCGTGAAAAGGGAAGAAAATGAAGGGATAGTTCTCAACTCAACAATCTGAACGCTGTGTCTTTATCACGAATCGTATTTTCTTGATCAGTCCCTGGAATGCAGATAGTAAAAGTCTACCTTTTAACTTAGATAATTATCAATAACTTAGATCTCCTTCTATTCTTAAGAGATCAAATATAGTTAAAGGAAATTGGTAAAGTTTACAGAAAACCAAACTGCTGTTAATTATTAACATTCATTATTAAGATTCAACCGATGACATTGCGATAAAAAGTCTTCTCTTCTCTGTACCTCTGAGCTTTAAGACGTACCAGTCCAGAACATTTTCCGGCTGAAATAAACACAATTGAAACTATGTATTGGCAAAACACCTTTCAAGTTTCAGCAAGAAAATTTGGAAGCAAGTTTTAAATCAGCCAAAATAGCATTTTTAATATAATCAAATTAGCTCGTTTCAGAAATATTTTCAGGCTTTTGACATAAATTTAGATTTCAACTACCACACTAAAATTAAAAAAAGTTTGTAATATTTATAAAATTCCATGTAAAAATTGACCCAAATATTAAACCAAACTAAATAACCGTTAAAAAAAATACTGTCATAAAAGGTGAGAACAGATTAAATGACTAATGCTTTATTTTTGCACAGGTTAAGAATCGCATGCTAGCAGTGGTCCAGCGACGCGGGGGAAAACGAAGTTTTTGGTAGTTTTGGGTATTTGCTTGGCTTTATTATTAGGTTGAGAGGAAAGGGCAAAACTGGTGCCTTTCTTTGTTAATACTACCTAAATAATCCAATCGAGACTGGTGTTTACTTTCTTAATACTACCTTCTTTAAGGTTAAAAAAAGAGAGAAAGAGGCGCAGTTAGGAAAAGTACGAATGCGTGGAAAATTCATACCCTACTGCCGTTATGATGATACTACTTGTATCGCTCGGGACAGGCTGTAGAGCTCTCCCGACCCGAATGAAAATTACCCCACACTCCAAGGGGTGGGGGGCAAAGTAGGAGTAAACAAAGAGGACTGAGGTTGGCGAAGAACGAACACATCGTAAGGCGCGAACAATTTGTCCCTGTAGCTCCCTCTCGATCGAGTCTTATTCACGCGAATAAGGACGGTGTTTATTAACTTAGGCGAATTAAATTTGAAGTTTATAAAGCACTTGTTCCTTTCTTTGTCGCCTCGGTGTCGCAAGGACGGGCGACAAACTCCCTTTGGATGCGTCGGCGACGACCCCAAAGCGACGCAAAGGAATTTTCAATAAAATTGACGCACAAAATTGATGGCGGTTTAATTTAAAAGGGATCTCCTCAATACACCGCTGATAAGGGGGAAGCCCCCAATCCCGGGCGTATGTGGGGAGGTATCGAGAGGAGAGGATACGTTTATTGAAGAGTATTGTGCTTGGAGTCTACAAGCAAGGAAATATCCTTTTGTGAAAAAGCGAAAACCAACGGTAACACTGCCACGGTTTTTGCGAAAGGGGGTCGTAGAGAAAGAGAAGTAGTAGTTTTATGTGTGGAAGAAGGTACAAGCCCCAGTAAATAGGAAATAATATGGAGCGTTTGGAGGAAAGCACAACTCACATGAAACTACCCTATTACCATGGATGAAATCTTCCGTTTTGACGAATTAAAAGATATTAAATGGGCGTAAACCACTTTTGTCGGACGCACGGACGACACCGGGGAAAATAGTCCCGAGTATTGTGGAGACAAATTAAGCGAATAACGCAGCCTCTTTACAGAGACAAGCAAGCCACGTCGCTCTGTAGAGGTTATTTTCAATTAACACAGAAGCCTTGACGAGCCATCCATCCCTGATACAATGGAAGTGTTTATTAGGGAGAGAAATAATTGATGAGCGCAGGGATTGAGGCGATTGGTAAAAAGACGGAGAAGGGAATATTGTGAAATAAGGCAAGAACGCGGATAAAGTAGGGAAGGGGATAGGCTCGCATAATTGATAGATATGAGAAGCACGGCCTATTGTGAAACGAAATAGGCCGCTTTATGGGGTGGGGGGTGTAAACAACCTACTGCGGCATGGCGGTGCTCCAGGAGAAAAGCGAAGAAATCGAATAAATGTAGATAAGAGAAAGGGGAATTAAAGAAAAGAAAGACGTACGATATTTCAGGTGTCGTCGAACGCGAATGCTGGAGCCGAATTAGTCGTTAGAGTATGTGTGTGAGAGAGATGAGTTATGTGCGTATGGAAGCATCGATCTTATCGGTTATTCTCTTCGAGAGACGCTAGTCTGTGTCTATAATGAAATTAGGGCTGCCTCTCGACCGGAGGACCGAGGACAAGGGGAGGACAGAACCTCCCAGTTTGGTGCCCTGGCTGTTACGCCCTTTACTCGACGGTGAAAAGTAACGAACACGAGCGGCAACAACCCGAAAGGACAGACTGGGAGGCCGACGTTTGCGTCCAATTTCTGTGGATGTCAAAATACGACAGAGTTTGTGGATTGTTGGGATACGCCTATCTTCAGCTGCTGCAGCGACCCGTTTCACGAGAAGAGTTCCTTTCCCCCACTCGACCTAGAGAATGCCCACCCTCCCCTCCCTTCATAATAAATGGAGATCCGGAACCCCCTTAAATAGAACTATGAGACCCCCAGTTTGATCACTGATGAAAGCATGAGGCTTTGGTGAGACGTCAATCACTAGGGGCCACCGTGTGGGGGCGAACCCTCGAAAGAGCTCAGCTGGTAGCCAATTAATCAGGGACAATACCCCTGACTGATCTCTTCGTAGTAGGGTGGTGGGGGGAGATATTGGGGTTCACAAGGCCAGTGCAAATAGTAATTTAATGGTGGTGGTAGGAATAGAGCCATCTTGCAGTCAAGCGTAAATGTTCGACAAAGCGTCCTGTATAAGAATCCCATGAACGTATGAAATGATCCCACATTTGGTTTGGGACCTGCTAGTCCTCATTGACAGGGTTTCGGTATTTGATTCTTCTTGTGCCGCGGGACAGCCACGGCACAAGAAGAATCAAATACTGAAACCCTGTCAATTCTTTGACCTTGACAAAAAACAAAACAACTATCTTCAGGGATCTTCCCCCTCCCAAAACACGTGCATTGATACACATATACAAAAACGCACACATAAGAAGCAACTTGGGCTTAAACGCTTGTTTCCGTGTCCTTTGCTGGGCGATGTTGACATATATCAGCTGATGCGCGGTGTTCTTCTCCGTTCCCACCCAGCCTATTATGACGCCTTGGCGGTCACGCGCACACGATGCTTGGAGGGGTTTGCGGTATTTACATATACACACACACTGGGTGGCGTACACAAGAACGGCGGCAGTCGCCACACAGGCACGGGCGGTTCTTCTCGCATCAGATAAGACGACAGGAATCTGCCATTGTGGTCGATTAAAGGAGGGATTTGTCGCACCTGCGATCTGGAAGACGACGCAGGGATGGGGTGGAGGAGTGGGAAAGTGAACTTCACTCTATAGTTGTCGAAGGAAGAGGAGAGATGACTCGTGTCCACCCACTTTAAAGAGGTGTAGGAAGTGAAAGGAATGTGGTTGATTGCGTAAGACATGCTCCCATTAGGCAGAAGATACTCCATTGCTCACAAACGCTCTCTGTGAGACTTACACACGCGAAAAAATGAGTGTTTCGAAGGGGTTGACACTGGAGTCCTGTTTTACGCATACTAGGAGGGGAGGTGGGGGGGGGGTGTATATTAAAATATAGTGCCTCCACAGGAGAGTGCTAATGTCATTCTGAAACTACACATGACATTAATTAGGCCTCATCTTGACTATGCGGTGAAATTTTGGTCACCATATCATAGGATGGAAATTGCTTTGCTTGAGTCAATGCAAAAAAGGCTTTGGAAAGTAAATCGATATACTTTCGAAAAGAGAAGAGTTCGAGGAGGACTTGATTGAAGTCATTAAGTAGGCAAAAGGGTATAAGAGGGCAGACATAGGTAAGGTTCTTATTTTAAGTCGAGTGCACGCGCGACTCTATGTTACCTACTATGTCGGTCGGTCGGATGTAACCATTTTACTTTTCAATGAGTCTTTAAAAGTTTTGATGGTCGTAAGGTCACATGATATGTTTGTTAATTATTCTTTTTCAAAATTATTGAAATAATTGAGAGCACACGACTTAGGTCTGTTGACCTTGTTAGTGAACAGGATAGTGAACACGTAGCAATGGGTCTAAGCTGGACAAGGTTGGGTTTAGGAAAGTAATTGGTAGAAATTGGTTTTCAAATGGAGTGGTAGATGAATGGAATAGGCTCACTAGTCATGCGATAGAAGTGTCCTCCCTGCAGTGTTTTAAGAATAGATTGATGGAAACAGGAGCTGATTGATGGATGAGGTAGGATTGAACTTGGGGATGGAAACAGGAGCTCCCTCGTATATCCTATTGATTAGCCTGTTACACACTCCTTCTTTTCCTATGAGTGTTTTGACGTAACTGCCAGATTTCATGACCCAAATTCCTGACAAATTGAATTTATAAAATAGGCTCAGAATTAAGTTATCCTTTCCATTATGGCAAAATTGATTCTTGTTAGGAAGGGGCATTTTTTAATCTCTTACAAAAGGTTCCATTCGACCTTTTATGTTTAACTTCCCTTCCATCAGAAATTTCCTAATTTCTTCCACCAAAATTTTAAAGTTCTTTTGGGTCGCGACTCATAAGATCCTTTGTCGGTCGGTCGGATGGTAACCATTTTACTTTTCAATGAGTTTTTGAAGGTCGTAAGGTCATAATAATTGAGAGCAGTCGACTTAGGTCCGTTAACCTTGTTTCTTTTTAAATATGGTTCGAAATTCTCTTACTGCGTCAAAACGTAATTCATTAAAAAAAAGTTAAGCGTAGCCATTGAAAACACCACTTCCGAGTTTAACAAAGTTAAGCCACATCAGGGGTGATTAATGCCGGCTGGAATCCAGATTCGGGTTGATTTCACGCGAGCTACCAACGCCCTGTTGTGACCCCCTAGTTCGGATCACACGTTAAGTTGTAGGTTCCCAATGAAAGTCTCAAAGAAAAAGATTGGTGGTAAAATCGCCACCAAATTATTTATTTCCTATAAAAGTAATAAGATACAAAGCCAGGATTTTTTATGTTTGTAAATAAGAGTTGTTTGTTATTGTTGTTTTTGTATTGTTCCGCAGTAGCAAATGACCTCTGCTCCCTCCGACCCCTGAGGAGATTAAGGGGAAAGAAGTGGTATCTGAGGTTAGGAGATATTTGGGAAAGTAAATGCATCCTCCATTTAATGTCAATTTATGTATTTTTATTTGCTTATTTATCAATATGAGAGGTTTGTATCATCCATTTTTTGTTAATCCTTTGAGTAATCCGGTCCTATCTCATGTTATCTGCTCCACCACGATGAGGGCCTTGTAAATAGAGAGGAAAGGGTTTTGATCAACGCTTTATTTCCCTTACAAGATTTTGTTTTACCTCGCGTTGTAGGCGGAGTTAGGACATCGTTAATAGGAGCTTGACAAATCAGTACATAATCTCCCCGCAAGAATATAAGAGTAGAGCAAAGGTAGATTCATTGTTCAAATCAGTTGTCCGTCCTTAACTGGGATATTCAGCTCAGTTCTGGTTTCCTTACCTACCAAAGGATATTGCTACATTGGAAAGCGTACGACAAAAGACGAATAAGCTCATTTCGAAGCCACGAAAGAAACTGTACACGCGCAGACTTATCAAATAGAAACTACTCTCGCTTGAAGATGACACCTTCACGGCTAATTGATATGCCCCCAAGATTCTGATAGGCTAGGGTGATATAAACATTGAATCGCTATATTGAACGCGCTGAAAACAGGATCCAAACAAATGGCCATAAAATTTAATTTTGAGGCATCCAATGAATATCGTTGGGAACTTTTTCAATTATAGAATCGTGTCAACTTAGAACTCTCTTTCAGGTAATGGGGTTCAAAGTATGTCAATCAACATGCTTTAAAATAAATTGGGCAATCATATTTAATTATTCAAACGCCCATATCAAAGCTCACATAGTATTAAACATAGATTAACCTGCTAAATTTCGCAACAGGGAGCCATTCAATATTATTGTAATGTTGTTGAGTGTGTATATTGTGTGGGGTAAGTTTGTCATATTGCGTATTCACTGTTAATATTTGACCTATAATTTTGCGCAAAGTCAAATACTACATGCTGGTGGGACAAACAAAATAGGCACGGTTCCGCGCAATTTTTATTTACAGTGTAAATTTAACGACACGCATTTTATTTCCATTTTTCGGTAACTTTAATTTAACTGCATTAATAAGAGATTGCGCTGTAATATAAGGAAACTTCATTGATTGAGCTTTATTTACAATTCTTAAGGTTAATTTATTTACATATTGGGCGTTTTTACTATTTACTGCTTGGCTGCAAAGTGGACACAGTCTCAAATCGTTTAAAGATTAACATTAGTAACTTTACCGTCAAAATAAATGAGCATCACGCGACATTCACTTCAGTCGCTGACTAAAACCAGGGAATACGTTCTCACGTTCTACGCTCTGATAGACCGTGACGTCGCGTTGAACCTGACGTCCAGAAGATTGCGAAAGGCATTGGCGACGCCGACTTACTTTACCCCCACGACTTGCATGGAGCGGACTTAAGGGTATTTTCGTCTTAATTCTATAATTCTATTTTCTACGCAATTTTTACTTCCCCATCTTCAACACTTTCTGTCCGTTGCTTAGTTTTAAGTAATAATATTAAGCCGCCCCAAATCCGCCGTTATTAGGGAACCAGAACACAATTTTAGGAGCAAGCGACCAATTACATTGAGCCTCTCCTATGTAATATTGACTCCCATAAAATTAGGATCGATCGCACATATTGACTCCATGAGCTGCGGTGGCGGCGCTTGGAAAAGAGTTCCCCCGCGGTCCCCTGAGCATAACATAAAAGGAGCCTGCAATAGGCCAATCAATACCCTACACGAGACAGTCTACAGTTCCCATCACCCAGTTCAGTCTCACCTTCCCATCCATAAATCTATCCAGACTATTCTTACAACCGCCCAGGAAAGAGACTCGCCTTCGAACACATGACTACTGCGCTTTTACACGCTGTACTAGGAATTTTAATGCTCGAGTCTCTTTTTGATTATACCATTCTCGCTCTCTTCGCCCATTAGCGTGGGCGTATAAACAATTAAGCTGTCGGTGCGTAATCCCCCCCCCCCCAAAAAAAAGATGTTAAAATGGCCATTTTATCAGGGGGCGTAAGCAGCGCAATCACAAATCTTCTTTTTGTCCTCTTCAACCAATCTTCCTGAGATAAAAAGAACCCCCCCATCGAATGGTGTGACCATCCACTTGTCTCTCAATACCTGTTGATCCTGTTCGTGTGAGCGTGTATGTGTACATGTATTTTTATGGCTCGGAAGAACCCGCCGAACCAGATTATATAAAAGAGGGAAAAAGTTGAAAGAAGTCGGCTTTATTCTCCTACTTCCTCCACCTTCTCTCCAGTCTGTAATTCATTGTAATTCTCTGGCAGACGTTCCACTTTGCGTGTACACATGGGGTGTACGCACTTGCAAACATACATAACGCGCAAGGCTTGAGTGAAGTTGGGTCGCGTGCGCACGGTCATTTTCTTTTCTTTCTCACACTTCACCCCCAAACGTCTATTGTTGCGTCGGTGAAGGTTTGAGTGCGTCTATAGCTGTGCGAATGTGTGTGATATTACAGAAATTAATTTATCCGAGCGTTTGACCACTTGTGAGGTCACACAGAGACCCGGCTAGAATGAGAGGTAGGATGGATAAATGATAAACGGAATGTGAGATGAAAGTAAAAAAAAAAATGGGAAGGAAGTGGTGGTGAAACAGCACTACGGCCCCAACCAGGGATAAATGAATGTAAGCTAGTCGACGCAGTAAACTTCCGATTCAGTGAGGGAGCAACAACCTAATGGTAGGCTTCGCACAGAGGAAAACTACGAATAAGCATATGTAATAGATTTCGCTTTCACTGAAAGGGGAAGCCTATATAATCCAGCGACGGAATAGTTACACTGTGAGAAAAGGCGTGGTAGAACAGACAGAAATGGAAGGAATAACCCTGCAAAGATCCTTTTAACAAACCTAATAAGCTCTTAAATCATTGAAAAGTTTGTACAAAAGATGTGTATGTACATTTGTATGCCTGAATCTTTCATACATTTGAAAGGCGTGTGTTCCATGTGATGGATGTCTGTGACGGTTTTCTCATCAGTGTAAGGCGTTTTTTTAATATGCTCCACTGTGGCTGTTTTTGTTCTTGTATTATAACCATAGGCGTCTGGGTGTACATATGAATAGTCCAAAGAAGTGACATACAAATGCCAAGAATAATAACTACACAATGAAAAGGTATTGGGGAGAAAGAGAAAATGGGCTGATTACACTGGCTAACAAATTTTCACAAAATTTTTGTTTCACTTATTTCTTTGAGTGATTTTAGTACTAAATTTTTCGGATTCCAAATATGTCCTTACTTTTTCTCTACCACCGACCGTTTTAGAGATATAACAAATTATGTTAATATAAAGAAATGTACGGGATACGGGTAAAGCACACTTACATTTGTCGCTAATTTATTTATTTTCTTTTTCAGGTTTATTTGATAAATATTGACTTTCTTGATTATGGCTAGAAGAGGATGCAGAAATTCACCAGATTCGTTCTGTTTTGTGAGTGGTTTCTAGGTTGGACCTAAGCATGTATCACATAAAATTGTGAAAGGTTCAAAGTACTGGATTGCTTATAGACTGTACTTTGGAATGAGTATGGGGTGACCAAGAAAAACCATGGACCCCTCATGTGATATGTGGAAGTTGTCGATCAAATTTAGATGCATGGCTCAGAGGTGGAAGAACAGCAATTCCATTTGCTGTGCCGAGAGTCTAACGAGAGCCAAAAAATCATCGCGATGATTGCTATTTTTGCATGATTGACATATCAAAGTAGAGAAAATCCCTTCCATATCCTAACATTCCATCAACTATTTGTACCTGTGCCACATGATGACACCTTATTGGTTCCACGGCCGCCAAAAAATGCAAGTAAATCCTATCAAATTGTAAGCTATATTCTTTGTAACAGAATCAATACTGAAATATTCAAAACATCTAGCTAAGGTTTCTTGTAATGTGATTACACGTGCAATCTATATTGATGCTCCAGCTATTAAATGCATCTCTTTTTATATATATTTTTTCAGGTCTCATCAGGAGAGTCGGAAGGTTGTGACAATGAAGAAATGGATGAAACGTTTGAGCCAAGAATGAGTACCTGCCCACACTTTCCAAATCAACGTGAACTGGATGATCTCATCAGGGACTTGGGTCTCACTAAGTCAGGGGCTGAGCTTTTGGCATCCAGACTTAATGAATGGAATATGTTCGGGGAGAACTGCAGATCAACAGTATACAGGAAGCGCCATGAGGAATTCGAAGTATACTTTGATATAAGTGAGGATCTCTTCTTCTGCAAAGATATTAATGGCTTGTTTACAGCTATTGGAATTGATCACAACCCCGAAGAATGGCGACTTTTCATAGATAGTTCTACAAAAAGCCTCAAAGCTGTTTTACTACATAATGGGAAGCAGTATCCATCCCTGCCTATAGCATACTCGGTACAGATGAAGGAAGAATATGACAATGTAAAAAAGCTTCTCGAGAAGGTAAACTCTATTAAGTTTGAATGGGTGTTTGTGGTGATTTTAGTGATGGGACGATACCAGATTTTCAAGCGAGTACCGATACCGAATACGATACCACTGTATACTCCCGATTCCGATACAAGTACCGAGTACGAATGCCAAGTAATAATATATATATATATATATATATATATATATATATATATATATATATATATATATAATATATATATATATACGTACGTGTTTGTGTATTAGTAAATACTTATATAGATTTCTATTCATTTGATGAAGAATAATACTACTAAACAATGGGGCTTTGTTTAATTCTTCAAGCTATTACAAAATAGAATACTTAGGCATCCAATTATACAACTAATTCCTTTAGCAACAAAATAAAAACAACAGACAATATAGGTGTAAACTTGAATATTAGTCGTACTTCAAACCCAATATTCTAAATATTTTGTATTAATTAGAAATTTCTACTCATTTGATTATAGATTGAAAGAATAGTAATGCAATAGCAAATTTTGAGTCAGATGTTTCGTGTTTGTTCGTTTGAATGAACGCTGTTTGAACATGTTCGATATGGTTATTCTCTAACACTACCGTTTATTTCATGTAACTGTTCATATTTATTCTGCAATGGGTGAAAATTGAATATGGATATCGAAGGAATATAAAACAAATAACATTTATAGATAAGTTGTACATAAAGATTAAAAGAGTATTTAAAGCTTAACTTTCAGCTGTTTTAAACGAAATAAAATTTGTTGGAAAAAACGAGGAAACAAAAATAAAAATTAATTGGTTTGGTAGCATACATACGTATGACTATATGAGACGGCTTTGATTTCAAGCTAATTGCATGTATTTTTTGGTAATAATAATTTTCATTGTGACGGAAGTGACTCTTTAGAAATTCTAATCCTTTGTTCAAGATTTACCAAATAATAATGGAGATGATAATAATGTAAAAATTTTCCTCATTTATGACGGCGCGTGTACACTATTTTCAAAATATTTTTGAACGGGATAAAATGATCGAAATTTACGAATTTTGAGTTAAACATTTAAATAAAATTATATTATTTATACCAAACTAACTGTAGTCATTTAATTGATTACAATTACGTGAATTTTTCATGTACAGGTAAACTAGTAGTTTGGCCTGTGCTTGTTCCTTTTGGTTCCCTGAAAAACTAAGGGTTTGAGAGGGTTATAAAATGTTAAATTTTAGGTAAATAAATTAGGTGCATATTATGAATGAATATATGTTGTAAAATGATTGCATAGTGTCTTGGGAATTAATGGGCAAGTATCGGATTTTAATATCGGAAATGAGACATAAAAGTAGCGATACCACTAAAAACAGCCGATATTACGGATATTCGATCGTGATTCTGAGTACTCGTCCCATCACTGGGTAATTTTAAAATGCTTGCCTTCTTACTCGGATTGCAGGGTGAGTACACCAAGTATTCATGTTTTCTTATCATATGGGACAGTAGGGATGATCATGAACATTACCAGAAGGTTGAGTGGCCTCTTCGAGGTGACTTGCAACCAGGAAAACTAAATGTTATTAGACAGCCTCTTGTAGAGCCTGCCAAAGTTTTGCTACCTCCACTTCATATAAAGCTTGGTTTGGTCAAACAGTTTGTAAAAACATTAGATCATGGTGGAGAAGCATTTCAAGAGATTCGTCTACTCTTTCCAAAGCTATCAGAGGCCAAAGTCACTTGGAAGTCAGTACAACTTGAGAATGCAATGAGTGATGTCGAAAGTGAGGCGTGGTGTGCATTTCGAAATATAGTTAAGAATTTAGGATGTAGAATGTCACTAAAGGTGCACTTTTTGCCTTTCACATTTGGATTTTCATCATGAAAATTTGGGAGAAGTGAGTGAGGAGCATGGTGAGCGGTTCCACCAGGACATTGCTGTAATGGAGAAAAGATACCAAGGAAGATGGGACACTGCTATGATGGGGGACTATATATGGTCATTGGTGCGTAAAGATCAAGGAGCTCACAGTAAGAAAGCACATTCTTCAGTGCACTTTTAGTATGTTATCTCTTATAATCACATTTTCTCATTAGTTTAAAAAGGAAAACAAGGACAAAATATTATCAGCTATTATTCATGGACAATGTGATATGCTAACTTATGGTTAGTTTTATGTACAAAATTCCAATTATCTCCAAAAATATCGATGCTATACAATTTTCAATGATATGTTTGGAATGAGGAGGTAAAACAACCTTAGAAACACTAAAAACATTTAAAGAGAATAGTAAATAATATATACGAGTAGAGAGGGGGAATTTTTAAAGCCCCCGCCCGTACAAGTGAACACATTAAAAAAAAAAAAAAATAGACGGAGCATTCAGAGAATGTGTTGTGGTTGGTCATCATTCCATTCATGAATGGCGTTAGGTGCAGGATCCCTAGCGCCGCGCATGCGACACCAAACCACCCCCAACTTCCCCCACCAGACACGTGCTTTCCGCCATGCACTAAAGCTCCATTCTTCTTTTCGCGCACCTACACACATACCTACAAACACGTGGAGTGTGGAAGAGACTGATATCAGCGGGGAGGGTTGGGGTGGAAGGATGGAATTGCGAAGCAAGGGTCTCGACAAAGGGGCATATCTTTCCCTCACACTCATGCCTCACCCCTCACCACAGACACATGTACACGCGCGCGCGCACACACACACACGAGAAAATGGGCCCGAGGGAACAGCTGCTGGGCGGCTTGGCTGTCGGCTGATGGGAATGACTCGGTGGGGGGGGGGGGGACTGTCGCGATTAGAAGCGAAGAGACACGGGCAAAATAAACAACCCATGTGCACAATCACGTATACACACTGCACACATAGCCGCGTCTAGTTGAATGGCGGCATGGGACGTGAGGGAAAAGGGGGAGGGGATGACTAGGGGGAGATGAAAGGAAGAATCTTCCTCTCTTCCAGCTGCACTTGTGCACAAACGGCCGCCACTTAATTCACACAAACGCACATGAAGAATCTTCGCGCCCAAAAAACATAAACCATTTTTCCGCAAAGTGCGATCAGCGCGCATCAACGCGTCAAACAAAGGTGAGAATCCCGTTAGTTTGTTTTGTACAGACGTAGGGAAGTTATGGGTAGGAAAATTTAAGATATAAAGCCCGAGTAGAATAAAGAGGAGACTACGTGGCACGTTCTGTACATGACAGGGGGGGGGCAGGGGTTTGAATGTGAACCTTTTCTTTTATTTATTTTAATTTTCATAAAAAACCCGCTAAGAAGAGAGAATTAACATACACCTAAGAAGCGAAAACAAATGAGGGCATTTCCCCCGAGAGTAAAAATTTACACCCCTTCTATCCTTCAAGTCTCCATCAACCCCTTCCCTTCTTCCTCATCACAATCCGGGTTCGTGATTACCCCAGTCTCCCCTGCCTTTCTCTCACACACCGTTCATAACTGCCTTCGCTGTCACACACACACACACGCAGCGCAGTTCCCCAATAGCGACTAACCCCCATTTATCAGGGACGTTCATCAATTAGCGGAAAAAACTGACACGTTAAATTCTTGAGTTTATTCTCGGGTGCTCTCATGCTGCCTACTATTTTTGGGAGCCCTGGAATTGCAGTATTTAGGGGCTAAGTATTCTACCGGGTTTATTATAAAGACATTTCGATCAAGGACTCGGACTAAGGTCCTTAAGATGTGGCCTCAACATTAGGTCGTCTCTCTCCACCGAAGCCTATTTGAGTAAGACGGAAATTAAGCCAACACAAAAGGTCGCTGTAAAGGCCTACTCCTTCGTCTTTTGTAGTATTTTTGCCTTCAATATATTTCTAAGAAGGAGTCACATAATATATAATTAGCCAATAACGACGAAAACAATGAGAAACTTAATTGTAGATTATTGGATAACTTCTACGAAGCCTAGAATTACCGAGGCAACGCAATAATTGGAAAATGAAAAGTGGCCATAATTGTATAATTCCACCGAGTCAGTTCATATTCCACATAAAGAGCTATATGTACAGATGCTGAATTTAGTATAAACATGGACAAAAAGCCACATTCTGTTACATTCCAACAAACACCCACAAGACTTGACCAAACAACATACAGTGCCATCATTCCTAGTACTTCGTATCACGTAGCTTCTAATATTTTTAATAGCAACCAATGCATGAAGATGAATCACCTCGTCTATATTTATTTTTCAATATATCGTACCATTTATTTTTAATGATGATGATAACAAAGAAAAACCTAACGAGGGCATCTCTACCATACAGTTTTGGACAATTCTCTAAAGAAATATTGAAATTAAGTGAAAATTAGTAGAAAGTACATAAATTAACCAAATAAGTCTATCCACACAATACTTTATCACACTCCCTAAACCCTTCGAAACCACATCAAAATAACGGTACTTAACCCAATCTAAGCTGGACTATTACAATAATTCATCTACATTTACTTCACATCAACGCCTTTCCGAGATATCAACCAACATTTCACTCGCTCAAGCCTTCCTCCACCAACTAATGGCTGCGCTTACACGGACCAACATCGGCGCCTCTCATTTGTCAACAATCCAAACAAATTTTGAGAAAACGAAAGATTTCTCCAACCCGACACCATAATAATATCTGTGCGGAATTGAGCCTCGGGCGACCTTTTCGTTTCGTTCAAGGAAAAATAATTGCCAATCCGCGGGTCGCGCCATAAATGTTTCTGCGCTCGTGCGCCACAGAACACAAATCAAATCGCGTAAAATTTGCATCGAATCAGAGGCCAAAATATACCATAAACATACGTGCACTACACTGACAGAAACGCATGAACAATATATTCACTTCAATTACAAGCTCAATCCATTATACATGGACAACATACATAGGTACAATATACTCATTATACAAAAAATACACCTAATACTTGATGTACATAAAAATATGTTCAATCACTCCATATAAGTAATATTTCCGCAAAAATGCCTTTTAATGCATTTACAACATACATGAAATAACTTCACAATGTGTATACGCACAATACATTTACAGCGGTTAAATATACACACACACACAATCTATGCAGGAGAATATATACAGCCTGCGATATAATCGAAAATAGCAGAAAAACCTTTTGTATACAACTTGCCCCATATGCGGGGCAAGTTGTTACAGACCATTAGGTATATTGTTACAAAATATGAAAAGAATCACATCTTTTAAAAACCAAAAGAAATCAGTTATCACTTCATTTCACTTAGGTCACATACATAATGAGCACTCTCATTTGCGCAACTTTCACGGGCTGAATTTGACCATTCACAACAACATGCAAGACACCAATAATCTTCAATGTTCTTTCTGTTCTAATCTCCACCAGACTCCAGAAACCCTTTATTGTTCAGATTCCTTTTGAGCCTTTTTACCTGTGAATCCTCACTTTGTTCCTTCAGTTTTATCTGTTTGGATTGCTGTGGCCTTTTCTTTTGTTGCATCTTTGAGTCTTTCTCGGGTTAGCTTTATTAAATGGTCGCAGCTCTTCTGGGGTTTGATTTCTCCTGTAGGTCTCTGTTCTGTCTTTATAGAAGAAGGTGATTGGTATATGTAAGGCCTATCTAAACCATCCTTGCTTGTACTTGGAACAGGGTCTGGAATCATATTCTCAAGGCTTGTTATGTGCTGAGGCGTTGGATGGTTTTGAGGTGGTTCACAGATAGGTAGGTATCTTGTAGCCTATGCAAACTTCAGTAGGCTGTAATGGGTTTTCACCATTTGGGGGGGGGGGCAAGTTGTTACTGATTGTAACAACTAGCCCCGAAGGAAGTATTTTCCTTCTCCTCATAAATATTGCTATTCACTTAAAATATGGGAAAATGAAGTCTAATCACATATGAAGCATAAAGAGTTATTTCATAGAATCATATTATTTTTCATGAACATGAGTTTCATTAAGGTCTCTGAAAATAATACGAAAGGTCAGAATACTTACTCAGGGTATCCAAAAATAGTTTTTCGCTTGTAGTTCCGCAGGGACTGACGCCTAAACGTTTCAAGAACCTCGGCGCCAACTGTTGCCGTATGATGAAGATATTGACAATGTATCAACCTACCCCTGTATGCAACTGGCCCCGGTCTCCCCTACACCAAAAGCGAGCAAAAATAGGAAAAACAGACATGACCCGACATATTTCCAGATGCCTTCTCCCTGGGGTCCACCAAACACGGTGGGACCTGGAGAAGAAAGACGTGGGTGTTACCGAGGGGAGGGTCCTCTCCTTCCACGTCTAGAGGGGTGAACCTGCAAGGGGGCGCCCTGCTGACTGTTAAAACTGGTACCTGAAGGAGCGCCCCCCCATCCCTAATGCCCCTACATCAAGCTAGATTGAGACTACCTGGGCTTTATTCGTCCGAGACATTTACATTTACTCCATTATTTATTAGTAGTAATAGAATCAGTATTATTGCTAGTATTAAAATCAAAAGCAAAAAAGAAAAAAAATAAGAGGAAGAAAAGAAAAAGAAAATTAAAAAAAGAGAAGAAAATAAGGCTCTTACAAACCCATCGAGCTCGGAAGGGAAGGATGGTTTAGCGGGGGTTGAGCCCCTAGAACCTGGAGGAATAGCGCGCCCTCCCGACCCCACTGCATAATGTCAAGTGTAGCACGGGCCAACAGACCCCCCCCCAGGCCCCAACCCCTGCAGGAAGCAGGGGTTGCACAAAGCACCCCCTTACAGATATTCTGCAGGAAATGCCCTCGTCGGTTTTTGCTTTAATTTAATTTTCAAGGAAATTCAGAACCCCTAGGCGGGTCAGTAACGGGCACGCAACTCTCCCCCCCTTCCCCCACGGGGATACCAATGAACGAGGGGGGCATTGCGCGTTCATGCACGCAGCCCACCCCCAATGGCGGCCTCTCACGCGATGCGGCAGATCGGAGCGAGGCGCCCACTCACCAAATAGGCCTCGTGACCTCATAAAAGCCCCAGGTCATTTATGGCAACACAAAGTAATAATAATCGGGCTTTTAAATAACCCCAGATAACATCGGTGACCTCTCTTCTGCGCCTTAATTAATTACGCATTCACACACACACACACACACACACACACACACGGAGCCAGTGAACTGTGTCGTTGTTTGATAATAGAGAATATATATATATATATATATATATATATATATATATATATATATATATATATATATATATATATATATATATATATATATATATATATATATATATATATATGTGTGTGTGTGTGTGTGTATGTGTAAAACACAAAGGCGTGAATTTATTTCAAGATATAAAAAACACACTTTAGTAGAATCAATTTATTACATTACAGGACTAGTTTCGGCATCTACTACCATCTTCAACTGTACAATGAGAAGACGGGGCACACAAATGCTTCATATATAGGCGAGGCAAGTTTTGGGCCAAGAGATTTTAGAATAATTTTGTTAAATTTAAATGAGCCCTCAGACATAATGGAATTTGTTCAATCAATATCGACTCAATTATACTTCATTTGTAATAATTATCAGACTTATAGACTAGTTTCCTCTTTTTCTATCTGCCCGATGTGCGTATATGCGTTTATAAGGTAATCTCCTCAACCCATGAATCATCTTAGTCTTCCTTCTCTGCGCAAACTCAAGCAAACCAATATCCATCTTCTAATGTGAACAAAATTGCACCACATAGTCAAGATGAGGTCTAAATAATGCCAGAATGACATCAGCACTCCTATTACTTACACTCCTCTCAAAAAACCCCAATACCTTATTAGCTCTATCATTGGCACTTAAGCACTGCTTTCTAGGCCGGAGGTCGGAATTTAGAAGGACACCTAAATCTCTTTTGCACTCTGCCTTTCCTAAAAATCCCCGATTCAAATAATAATTAGGCAGAAAACAGTGTCGGATCCAGGATAAAAAATGGGAGGGGGTGAGGCTAACTTGGATTCCTCCCTATGAGTAGTCTTAGAAAAGGGCATTGATAATTAATAATGGTTGTCAAACAGAGAAGGTTACCCCCCTCCCCCCTAGAACCCAACGTCTACCCGTGGAGCCTGAGAAAAAATGCAACTGCACGCCCAGACAGCCCCAAGGGAGCAGCGAGAATTTCGCGCGGTCATGTGATCCGTGTTGGGTTCCCCTTCTCTCCCTTCGCATCGCCTTATCGGCGCAAGACCTACGGCGTCGAGGACTTTCGCGCGAGCCTGTGATGCTCGCCGAGAATATCCCCTCCCCCCTGGCGCGCCAAGCCTAATGAGATCCCCGTCCCCCTTTTGGGGGGCTTCTGGAGACCCACTTCCGCCGAGGCAGTATAAATACTTCAGGAAAAGCTTTGAGAAATTAGTACCATACAGCCCCGTCTTGGTTAGCAGCCACGTACAATCTCGTACGCCCTGCCCCGACTCCCAACGGCTTCCAGCTAAGAACGCGACGCGTCACCTCTCTACCCGGCATTGCTTGTACCTAAGGTGTTAGTTCCCGTCCGGCAGACGATAGAACGGATAGGCATCTATCACTCGGGTATCGACTTCGTTCTCGTCTTGAGTACTCCCTCATTCATTTCTCAGCGAGGTTATAGAAGAAGAAATTTTGCAAGTGGAACTTTGCAGCGCCCGGCTTCCTTGTCGTCTCCAAAGCTTCCGGTCAATTAAGCGTTAGGTCTCCTCGTTATTTGCACTCTCCCACTTTCCCTGGAAGCAATCACCGTACATCCTCTCTCGGACTCTCGTCCCCGTCGATTCAGTTGTACCCCCCCCCCTCCGTTTGGTACCCCGGGTCTCATCTTATTTATTGTCATTTATCTACTTTTGCTAATAATATTTTCTTTGTATATTGTAAAGTTATTTTTATACAATCAGTTTCTCTAAACCCAGAACCTCTAAGAATTGATTATTTAGGCCAACCGCACTCGATTTTGATTATTTAACACTCGCACTGGGATCTATATCCCCCCCCCCCAAAAAAAAAATATATATATTCTGGCGTGCTCCCTTCCCGCGTCATCGCAGAGTCAATCCTGGGCTAGCATCGACGTTCGACTATACGACAATGGTTATCTTACACAACATTGATAATAAATAACAGCATCTCATAAAGGAGGGAGCACTAAAACTATCAGATTCGATTTTTTCCACTCCCCAGAAAATTATGAATTGTAGTGATTAGACGTCAGCTAAGCTATAATAATGGATTTAATAATTATATTTGATATTTACCCCTTTCTTTGACATGTATCATATAAGGTACATTCGATCGCAACAGTTTAAAAAACTGTTTTCATATATATTCTATATATTACATAACTCTTTCTGAATGGCAGAATACAAGTATGGCTTAAAAAAGAAATATAAACATAAACGGGTCTTAAATTTTATGGGCTTCAGCTCCCTAGCATCCCCTTCCCCCTGGATCCGCGCCTGGCAGAAAGGGTTGGTTGGAGACGAAAACAAAGGTGTGGAAAGGGCTAGATCAGAACAGCGATCCAGTAAAAACACTCGAGAAGCTTAACGAGAATATTATTATTAAAATTAAAAAGAAAAAACACACGAGGACATCTTGCAGCAAATTCGGAAGGCGAGGACCAACTTACATTACTACACTAGATCCCTTGCCAGGTGTTGAGGTAGGAAGGACACGCTATCTGCCAAATGTTAGCTGTACTGAGGTTAGCCGTTACACCTAATGACGCACCTATAAACACACACGCCCCTTGCTGGGGGCAGGTGTACGGGAAATTTAGAGTAAGTGTAATAATATAAGTGTGAGTGAGAAATCCCATGAATCTGGTGGTATTGGTGTATGTGTGCGTGTTCGGGGAAGGGGGTATTCCAAATACACGTATGTAAATTTTAAATATGGGCGTGTACGTACGAATGTGTATGGGCATGTCTGCATGAATGTATACATGATCGCGTGAGTATGTGCGAGTCGATTACCGAGCATGAACCATGTACACATTTAAAACCGTTAGGACAAAACACGAAATTTTCTTTTCCGAAACAAGATTAGAAAATTACTTTCATTACGAAAATAACAGTCATTTCTCTCCTTAATATTACCACGTCTGTACAAATATTAAGCCATGTCTACTCACTGCATGGTAATATTACCACGCCTTCACACAAGTACTTATCTCCCATTTCCTTCCAGCATGGTAATATTACCAGGCCTGTAGGAAAAATAAGCCTACAGGGCTAGGCATATAAATACACACGCGTCAATCGAACGACCGTGACGAATTTTTATTGTTGAATTCCACTTGTAAATTTCAAAGTTAACCATTTTGGGATTTTCATTTCCTCACCCCCCCCCTCCCAAATACATTAAGAGCTTTCAGCTTAGATAAACTACCATATAATACTATGATATTGTTTTGGACACTCTCCTATAATAATTTAGGCCTATTTAATTATGGGTGAAAGAAAGATCAAAAGGTGTGGTAAGGTAGTGCTTTTTCTAATCCTCCTTTAGGCGTTGCAAATAGGGACATAAAACACTGCCTTTATTATGCTTACGAGAGGGCCCTTTGCTCTATCTCTCTCCTTCCCCCCTTGGTTTTCGAACAGGGAAACAAAAAACAAGAACACCTCCCAAAATGATCAGGTTGCTATGCACTTTCATTAGCAACATGAAGGCCTATATGGTGTTCGGTTGCTTTGAAAGCCCCACCTCTAAGAGAAAGAGGGGAGCTTTCTCATCTCAGTTATCTGCGCCATTTTTACAAATGATTTGCCATTCACCCTTAGCCGTGAAACAGCCTATGTGCATTTCGCGGATGACATCGCCCAGGTTATTACGAAATCAACAAAAACACCAAGGAAGGAGGTCAAAAAAGATCTTGAACTTTATAGGTACGAGAGGAAATGGAAAATTAAGAGCAATAGCGATAAGTTCGTAGCGATACCCATCAACAGGAGGAAGGTAGAAAGCATAAAGGTTGGGTTAACGGCAAGAAATACGAATATAGGGACGAAGCTAAGGTATTGGGGTTTAAAATAGGCGAAACCGGGTACAGTATATATGTAGCGGAAAGGATAAGAATAGCTAAGGGGAAGTTGGCTCAATAAGGGAGGTTTTCAGGACTGTTCCGCTACATGGTAATTCGAAGTGCTATGAACAACTCCAGAAGGTACAAAACCAGTGTATCCGGTGGATTACAGGCACTAGGAAGTTGGACATGAAAAGGCATGAAGAATTACATAGAGAAGTTGAAATGAAACCGGTCAATACTGTGCTACATGAAAGGGCAAAAAAGGTCTGGAGGAAGAAAGAGGAAGAGATGAGAAATGGTTGGGATGACAGATTGAGATTAAATGTTTCGAAATTTCAATTTCCTAGTAGTAGAAGAAGGATAGGATTGAATATAATCCCAAAGTTTGTGTAATCCTGCAACTAGTAAGCAAGAGAAATACTGCAGATGCAATAAGTGAAAGTAAAATAAAAGGTTTAAACAGGTATAACGAGTGTTTAGATAGAGACTGGAAGAACATAGTCGGAATGGAGTAGAAACTGTTAAGATGAAGAAAAGAAAAATACCATCCAGTCACCTTGAAACTAAACACACATTTCAAATTTCACCGTTTTCTTAAAACTTTTAAGATTAATTTCCACCTTCATGCAGCTTAAGAACCTTAAAAGGCGCCTATTCATCAAGGACCCGAACGAAGTTCGTCCATTACCTGCAGGTCAACCAACAATCGGATATCACTTCGATCTTTCTCCAATTTACTACGAAGGACCATGGATTTGCCTGCCTAAGTCCTTCAACCATGCTACCAAGAGGCGACTACTCTCTCCGAAAACCAATTCCCCAAGCCAGCTGACCCTTCAAGCAAAGGTATGCTTATATTTATGATGCTGAGAAATTAGATAACCATTACTAATTAGAGGGTCAAATTTCTAAGACCTGATATAAATTAACCTTCCTTTTTTACCAGTTGGTTACTTTTAGTTAACCAATATTAAACCAATCTATGTATAGCGTTACCTCAAATTTCGGGATCTGTATAGAATTAATCCTTAACTTATTAAAATCAATCGTCCAATCTAGATCTCTTGATTCGTAGGCGGCTCTACAGATAAATAGCCTTTCTCTTAACGGGAGGGAAGGAGGAATTTGAATAACTCGCGATCTGTAGAGAAAAGGACCGAACTCATTAGAGGAACGATTTAACTCTTACATAAGGCCAGGAACTTTGATGTTACCCTTTACTTTATAAAAGGGTCTATTTTATTAAATTAGGGAGCCCTTGTTTCAGGTTTCTCATGAGGGGCCAGCGAGGTGGTTTCCAAGAGTCAAGGAAAAGGCGATCTTCTCGAAGGAAAAATGCATCAGCTCGCAATCGGGAAACGACCCGGGGATCAATTGAAAAGCAACAACCTCCCGAAACACACGTTGGCTTAAATTTAGTACTACTTAAATTCCTTACCTTAGTTAATTATATTAATTATTATATTGATTATAGGATTAAATATATATATGTATTCAGACCTTTATTTGTCACCTCTCCCCCCGAACCTAAACCAATTTATATTTCTGGGAAACGCTTGAACACAAGTACCTATCCCTCATATACTCGAACCGTGGTAATATTACCACACATAACCGTTCGTAGCATGACGGGTTCGGGGGATGGCGCAATGATACTGATCCTTTACACCTTGACCCTAGAATTTAAAGCGCAATAACAACAAGGCCGCATCGCGCAGAAAGTTTGTAAGGAGTGGTGTGTAGAGTGTGTGGTGAAAGTAGGGAAGATACAACTGTTTGGAGCCCAGGGCAAACTGCGACTGTTGGGTCCAGGAGGTAACGCAAACATTCAAGTGTCATCTGACAGGAAAATAAAAAGGGAGGGAGAAAATGGTGGAACGAATGCAGGCATGTTAACCCCTCCTCCCCATCCTGAGCCAAAAGGGGAGGGGGATAACCCACCTAACCCTCCGATGAATTGACGAAGGCTGGTTGGCACTTAGCCTGCGAAATCAACCGCGTTAAGAAAATAGGTGAGAAAGTGGTGAAAAAGGGGTAAAAAAGAAAGCTCAGATAGTCTCAATCTAGCTCTAAATGGCCGGAGGCACTGGGGCCGGGAGGGTGTGATGCTTTTCCAGGTATCAAGTGAGAGGGGGGGGGGCTTGATAGTTGCGCTTCCTCCCTAACCCTCCGAATCCCCTTTTTTGGCAATATTACCAATCCCTTGCACATATTTTTCCCTTCCCTTACTTCAGCACTTCCATCATGAAGCTCCTAAATAACTTCCTGGTGATCTCCATTTAATTACTTTTGATTTTTAATAAAATAAATTTAATACAGAATCACCTCAACCACAACAATAAAATTTCAGATTCTTCTCCCATACATCACTGAACACCTCCCATGCCATTTGCTTCTCATCTTATGAATTCCCCCAATAACTCTCTTTATAAGGACGCCCCATTAATAAAGGTATAAGAGAATTAATCGAATTAAACCTGTTTTCCACTATTCCTATTTTATTTGTTCATCTTACTTTATCTGTCTACTCATCTTATCCTCATACCGAGTCCAAATTACCTGTTTGTTATTTTTTTAAATTAACTTAAAAGAGGAGTCACCAAACCTACGGCCCGCGGCCACTTGTCAGAATTAGCATTGCGTGCGGCCCGCCAGATTATTCCCTGGCTCATCGGAGCGGCCCTCCATCATTCCAAACGTGTGCTGAAACATCTTTTTTTGCTCAATAGCCTGTTTTAGGATATGTTAAGTTATGGTTAGGTTAGGTTAATTCGTTAGTTGAGGTTAGGAAGTTAGGTTAGGTATATTTTTATACGAGTTTCGTCTTTATTCTTAGACTTTTCCATTCCTAGTTAAAAGCTTAACTAGGCGCGACTAGTCCTCATTTGTCGTTCATTAGGGCGATGAGTGTTGTTAGCTCAAAATATTTTGCATAACAATTCTTATTTTGTCAAAGAATTTTGCTTTTATTTTCAAACCAAAAAATGAGCAAAGGTTGGAAAAGAAAATCGTAACTATATAATTGATTAAATTCACTTGCAAATATTATTTTGTTTTCATTAATTTTTACAAGGAGACTCACGGGTTTCGGGATGACTGACCTGATATACATATATGTGCGCTCGATCACCCGTATTCAAGTAGAACGTCCACCGCCCTCACAATTGACTCGCTGTATTATTGCTAATGGGAAAAGCCATCCTTCATTTCGTTTCCGCCAACTTATTATTACCAGCGTAGGAACAAAGCCAGGCAGCTCTTCCCTAATGTAGTTTAGAGGTGTGTCTGTATATATGTAGCTAAGACAATGCGTGTGTACCTCACGTCCGTGATTATAGGGGGAGTCACACGTACATAAGTTCACTCAGCACTTCCAAGTTAATAAATATGATTTGTAGCATATTCAAATGCCAACCACAAACCTTATCTAAGTTATGTACTAAACATTTTACTGGTGTAGGCATTTGTTCTGCGTGCGAGTGCTGGTTAAGGCATGAAATGAAAGAGCGGGAAACCCTACTCCTCCTTCCCTTCTCCCACACTTCCACCCCCCAAATAGATGGATGTAGGAGACGCCAGTGAAGTTGAGACATTAATTCTGCGATCGCCACAACATTAATCAAACGAGGCGGCATTATTAATTACGAAAAATGTTCTAAAACCAAGATCTTGACGCATACGAAATAAATTCTCACTTGATACCAGACTCTACCAGCACCTTTTGTAGTCGCTTCCCGTTCCCCCAACACATCCATCCACACAAAAACCTTTAAATAACTTATTCTAACTGGCTATGTCATTTTTTTTCCAGTACTGTGATTGTTGATATATGCGGTAACACTATTTCAAACCTTCCTTATCGATTATCCCTACCACGCACACTGAATCCTTTCTCTTTCACTTTTAATGTTCACACCGTCCAACGTTCATCAGAAACTTTAGTTGCGATAAATAATGCATATAGTTTTGTATTTTCAAATTGATATAGCAAACTATTTATCACGCAGAGGAGCAGTATCTCAAAATTATCAGAATACTGTGAAATATCGACATACTATAGCTCGGAACACAATTCTAAAACTCGGCGATAATTCCATTCCATAAGCCATACTTATGAAATATGAACAAACTTTGACCATTATTTAAACGATAGTTGGTCTAACTTTGATCATCCTCAAAGCTGTTCTTCTGAGCAAGGGGCGAAGGAGGGGGGGGGGGCAAAAGGTGAGGGTGAGGTGTATGAAAGTTGGGCGGAGGGGAGGAATGTTGGTAGGAAAGAGTAAAAGAACTCTAAAATGTGATGGGAAGGGAATTGGGGCGATTGGGTAGATGTAGGAATGAAAGTAAGGACAATACAAATAAGTGTAAAGGTATTTAAGAAAGAGAAGTCCCCTAAAAGGAAGATTTAAATGGTTTAAGCAAGATGTAAGAAAGGTGTAAGGATGAAAAGTAAAAGGTTTGGGACATGTGGGAGAGATGTAAATGCAGAGGAAATTCAGGAGGCAGAAAGTATGAGAACTGCTGCAGGAAAGTGTTAAAACCTGTGTGGGTTTCTTGGTGTAGGAGTGGGTGAAAATGGAATTTGATGTATGGCATCGTACGGGAAAGCGAAGTCAGACTTTGGATGAATAGCTTAGCTCAGTGTTTTTCAACCTTTTCATGATAGTGTCACCCTAATTGCTATCTAGAAGCAGCCGTGGCACCCCAATATCAAATAATTTACGTATAAATACTTAATTAAGTGGGAAACACTTCAAAATTAATCACGATTGACATTTAACCTAATTTAAAAGTTTGATGGGAAATTTGAGTTTGATGAGTATCATATAATTCTTTAATTGTAAGACGTATAAGTTGACTCTCCTTTCTTCATTCACTGTCTGCAATCTTTATCTTTTCCTTGTTTTTATGTTGACAAGTTGACTCTCATTTCTTCATTCACTGTCTGCAATCTTTCTCTTTTCCTTGTTTTTAATAGAGAAAGAAAAAACATACGTGGTGAGGCAGGGTGTAATCCAAGTGAGCTGAGAGAAGTTTGATGTTGGAAGACTTAAATTAGTATCCAATTAAACATGGAAACGGTTACTCTGCTGCGCGATTCCATTGCATTCAGATGCGCAAAATCGCCAACACTCGAAGAATCTTGACTTGCCTTCCAAAATTAAGCTTAAGCGGTCGCCCCCACTTGACGCTGGAGCATCGTCAAACCTTTTCTTTTCTTTACTCTTTTTTTAGCAGTTTATTTAACTTTTTTGTGGGATTTTTCAGGTTTTCTTGTTGCTTTTTGTTGTTTTTCGTGTTATTTTTAAATAAATAGCCTAGAATTAGGCTAGTTTTTTTTTAAATGGCGACTTATGCCATCAATGGCATTGGCTTGATGAGCGCTTAGTAAAAAAAAATTCCATCGGGAATTATTTTGCATTTTCAAAAGCTCAATTTGAAAATGAACTAATTTCAAATTAATGATGTCATGGGTGGTATGACGCCTCGACTTCGAAGACCGAAACAAAAACTCTTTCAGAAGGTACTCTTGACGAGGCATAGTTGTGAGATTTAAGAAGACCTGTCGCCACATTAGCAATACCAACGTTGAATCTTAAATTAAGTTAAAGATTACGCGCATAAAAAAGAAAACCATGATTCCGAGCTTTTTTCCTTTTATTTGCTATCAAAGACAATTGTAAAATCAGTGCGTAAATAAGATTTTAATAGTTTGGAGAATTCGGCACGAGGAGTATTATTTAATGGGCCACGTTCTGGGAACGCGAAAGATAGTTTGTCTTTGTTAACAAATTTAAACTGGAAATGTTTTTAATTGTCGAGATAGGCTCTCGCCCGAAAGAAGAAGCATGGTCATATAGAATTTAATTTCTTCTGGGTGTACCAAGGAAAGTACATAGGTAACACTTGCGCTCCTTGTAGGCCAGAGTTTGTTCACATCTCGGCATTAGCCTTAGGAGAGGTAAAAAAGAAAATTCAGGAATTAGCCAACATTGAATTAACTCTAAAACCGAGATATCTATCAATATTTTAGATTATTGGGATATACTCAAGAACCTACGTCCCTTAGGATTTTGGAGTCGCTATATATTAAGTAATACAATCCTTCTCTCAATAGTGACTTATCTTCCTTCTCATTCTCAATCACATAATTTCAGCCAACCAAAATTTCCCTCGCATCGTAAACAAAG
>CAXAKS010000446.1:0-132247 GCA_963969495.1 Ceratothoa steindachneri
GGAAAATAAACCGTTTTTTTCAAACTTAGCATGTTATTGCTCTCGAATCTAGGTATTATTTACCAAAACCTGGAAAAACGGCAGTTTTTAAGGTTTGATCCATTTCCTAAAAAAACATTGAAAAACGGGAGTTTTCGGATAATGCAAATATCTTCAACTTATCAAATTAAGGTCTCCGAGTTTAAGTAATATTAGGCAAAAACATGGAAAAACGGCCATTTTTGAGATTCGATTGATTTCTTTAAAAAAGCTTGAAAAACTTCAGTTTTGGGAAAATAAACCGTTTTTCAAACTTAGCAAGTTATTGCTCTCGTATCTAAGTAATATTAACCAAAACCTAGCAAAAACAGCCGTTTTTAAGGTTTGATCCATTTCCTAAAATGATTGAATAACGGGAGTTTTTTGGATGATGCAAATATCTTCAACTTATCAAATTAAGGTCTCCAAGTATAAGTAATATTAAGCAAAAAAATGCAAAAACGGCCAGTTTTGAGATTCGATCGATTTCTTAAAAAAAGCTTGAAAAACGTCAGTTTTGGGAAAATAAACCGTTTTTTCAAACTTAGCAAGTTATTGCTCTCGAATCAAAGTATTATTTACCAAAACCTGGAAAAACGGCCGTTTTTAAGGTTTGATCCATTTCCTAAAAAACTTTAAAAATCGGGAGTTTTTGGATAATGCAAATATCTTCAATTTATCAAATTAAGGTCTCCGTATATAATTAATATTAGGCAAAAACATGCAAAAACGGCCAGTTTTGAGATTCGATCGATTTCTTAAAAAAAGCTTGAAAAACGTCAGTTTTGGGAAAATAAACCGTTTTTCAAACTTAGCAAGTTATTGCTCTCTAATCTAAGTAATATTAACGAAAACCAGGAAAAAACGGCCGTTTTTAAGGTTTGATCCATTTCCAAGAAAAGATTGAAAAACTGGAGTTTTTTAGGTGATGGAAATATCTTCAACTTATCAAATTAAGGTCTCCGAGTATAAGTAATATTAGGCAAAAACATGGAAAAACGGCCAGTTTTAAGATTCAATCGATTTCTTAAAAAAAGCTTGAAAAACGTCAGTTTTGGGAAAATAAACCGTTTTTCAAACTTAGCAAGTTATTGCTCTCGTATCTAAGTAATATTAACCAAAACCTAGCAAAAACAGCCGTTTTTAAGGTTTGATCCATTTCCAAGAAAAGATTGAAAAACTGGAGTTTTTTAGGTGATGGAAATATCTTTAAACTAATCAAATTGAGCGGCCAGTTTTGGGTTTCGATCGATTTCTTAAAAAATGCTTGGAAAACGTCAGTTTTGGGAAAATGAACCGTTTTTCAAACTAAGCAAGTTATTGCTCTCGAATCTAAGTTATATTATTCAAAACCTGAAAAATCGGCCGATTTTAAGGTTTGATCCATTTCCTAAAAAAGATTGAAAAACGGGAGTTTTTTGGATGATGGAAATATCTTCAAACTAATCAAATTGAAGTCTCCGAGTATAAGTAATATTAAGCAAAAACATGCAAAAACGGCCAGTTTTTAGATTCGATCGATTTCTTAAAATAAGCTTGAAAAACGTCAGTTTTGGAAAAATATACCGTTTTTCAAACTTAGCAAATTATTGCTTTCGAATCTAAGTATTATTTACCAAAACCTGGAAAAACGGCCGTTTTTAAGGTTTGATCCATTTCCTAAAAAACTTTGAAAAACGGGAGTTTTGGATGATGCAAATATCTTCAATTTTTTAAATTAAGGTCTCCGTATATAAGTAATATTAGGCAAAAACATGCAAAAACGGCCAGTTTTAAGATTCGATCGATTTCTTAAAAAAAGCTTGAAAAACGTCAGTTTTGGGAAAATAAACCGTTTTTCAAACTTAGCAAGTTATTGCTCTCGAATCAAAGTATTATTTACCAAAACCTAGAAAAACGGCCGTTTTTAGGGTTTGATCCATTTCCTAAATCCATTTCCTAAAAAACTTTGAAAAACGGGAGTTTTTAGATAATGCAAATATCTTCAACTTATCAAATTAAGGTCTCCGTATATAAGTAATATTCGGCAAAAACATGCAAAAACGGCCAGTTTTGAGATTCAATCGATTTCTTAAAAAAAGCTTTAAAAACGTCAGTTTTAGGAAAATAAACCGTTTTTTCAAACTTAGCATGTTATTGCTCTCGAATCTAGGTATTGTTTACCAAAACCTGGAAAAACGGCCGTTTTTAAGGTTTGATCCATTTCCTAAAAAAACATTGAAAAACGGGAGTTTTCGGATAATGCAAATATCTTCAACTTATCAAATTAAGGTCTCCGAGTAAAAGTAATATTAGGCAAAAACATGGAAAAACGGCCATTTTTGAGATTCGATTGATTTCTTTAAAAAGCTTGAAAAACGTCAGTTTTGGGAAAATAAACCGTTTTTCAAACTTAGCAAGTTATTGCTCTCGTATCTAAGTAATATTAACCAAAACCTAGCAAAAACAGCCGTTTTTAAGGTTTGATCCATTTCCTAAAATGATTGAATAACGGGAGTTTTTTGGATGATGCAAATATCTTCAACTTATCAAATTAAGGTCTCCAAGTATAAGTAATATTAAGCAAAAAATGCAAAAACGGCCAGTTTTGAGATCGATCGATTTCTTAAAAAAGCTTGAAAAACGTCAGTTTTGGGAAAATAAACCGTTTTTCAAACTTAGCAAGTTATTGCTCTCGAATCAAAGTATTATTTTTAAAAACCTGGAAAAACGGCCGTTTTTAAGGTTTGATCCATTTCCTAAAAAACTTTGAAAAACGGGAGTTTTTGGATGATGCAAATATCTTCAACTTATCAAATTAAGGTCTCCGTGTATAAGTAATATTAAACAAAAACATGGAAAACGGCCAGTTTTAAGATTCAATCGATTTCTTAAAAAAAGCTTGAAAAACGTCAGTTTTGGGAAAATAAACCGTTTTTTAAACTTAGCAAGTTATTGCTCTCGAATCAAAGTATTATTTACCAAAACCTGGAAAAACGGCCGTTTTTAAGGTTTGATCCATTTCCTAAAAAACTTTAAAAATCGGGAGTTTTTTGGATAATGCAAATATCTTCAATTTATCAAATTAAGGTCTCCGTATATAAGTAATATTAGGCAAAAACATGCAAAAACGGCCAGTTTTGAGATTCGATCGATTTCTTAAAAAAAGCTTGAAAAACCGTCAGTTTTGGGAAAATAAACCGTTTTTCAAACTTAGCAAGTTATTGCTCTCTAATCTAAGTAATATTAACGAAAACCAGGAAAAACGGCCGTTTTAAGGTTTGATCCATTTCCAAGAAAAGATTGAAAAGCTGGAGTTTTTTAGGTGATGGAAATATCTTTAAACTAATCAAATTGAGGTCTCCGAGTATAAGTAAGATTAAGCAAAAACATGCAAAAGCGGCCAGTTTTGGGTTTCGATCGATTTCTTAAAAAATGCTTGGAAAACGTCAGTTTTGGGAAAACGAACCGTTTTTCAAACTTAGCAAGTTATTGCTCTCGAATCTAAGTTATATTATTCAAAACCTGAAAAATCGGCCGATTTTAAGGTTTGATCCATTTCCTAAAAAAGATTGAAAAACGGGAGTTTTTTGAATGATGGAAATATCTTCAAACTAATCAAATTGAAGTCTCCGAGTATAAGTAATATTAAGCAAAAACATGCAAAAACGGCAGTTTTTAGATTCGATCGATTTCTTAAAAAAAGCTCGAAAAACGTCAGTTTTGGAAAAATATACCGTTTTTCAAACTTAGCAAATTATTGCTTTCGAATCTAAGTATTATTTACCAAAACCTGGAAAAGCGGCCGTTTTTAAGGTTTGATCCATTTCCTTAAAAACATTGAGAAACGGGAGTTTTTGGATAATGCTAATATCTTCAACTTATCAAATTAAGGTCTCCGTGTATAAGTAATATTAGGCAAAAACATGCAAAAACGGCCAGTTTTGAGATTCGATCGATTTCTTAAAAAAGCTTGAAAAACGTCAGTTTTGGGAAAATAAACCGTTTTTCAAACTTAGCAAGTTATTGCTCTCGTATCTAAGTAATATTAACCAAAACCTAGCAAAAACAGCCGTTTTTAAGGTTTGGATCCATTTCCTAAAATGATTAAATAACGGGAGTTTTTTGGATGATGCAAATATCTTCAACTTATCAAATTAAGGTCTCCAAGTATAAGTAATATTAAGCAAAAAAATGCAAAAACGGCAGTTTTGAGATTCGATCGATTTCTTAAAAAAAGCTTAAAAAACGTCAGTTTTGGGAAAATAAAACCGTTTTTCAAACTTAGCAAGTTATTGCTCTCGAATAAAAGTATTATTTTTAAAAACCTGGAAAAACGTCCGTTTTTAAGGTTTGATCCATTTCCTAAAAAAACTTTGAAAAACGGGAGTTTTTGGATGATGCAAATATCTTCAATTTTTTAAATTAAGGTCTCCGTATATAAGTAATATTAGGCAAAAACATCCAAAAACGGCTAGTTTTGAGATTCGATCGATTTCTTAAAAAAAAGCTTGAAAAACGTCAGTTTTGGGAAAATAAACCGTTTTTCAAACTTAGCAAGTTATTGCTCTCGAATCAAAGTATTATTTACCAAAACCTGGAAAAACGGCCGTTTTTAAGGTTTGATCCATTTCCTAAAAAACTTTGAAAAACGGGAGTTTCGGATAATGCAAATATCTTCAACTTATCAAATTAAGGTCTCCGTATATAAGTAATATTGGGCAAAAACATGCAAAAACGGCCAGTTTTGAGATTCGATCGATTTCTTAAAAAAAGCTTTAAAAACGTCAGTTTTGGGAAAATAAACCGTTTTTTCAAACTTAGCATGTTATTGCTCTCGAATCTAGGTATTATTTACCAAAACCTGAAAAAACGGCCGTTTTTAAGGTTTGATCCATTTCCTAAAAAAACATTGAAAAACGGAGTTTCAGAATAATGCAAATATCTTCAACTTATCAAATTAAGGTCTCCGAGTATAAGTAATATTAGGCAAAAACATGGAAAAATGGCCATTTTTGAGATTCGATTGATTTCTTTAAAAAAGCTTGAAAAACGTCAGTTTTGGGAAAATAAACCGTTTTTCAAACTTAGCAAAGTTATTGCTCTCGTATCTAAGTAATATTAACCAAAACCTAGCAAAAACAGCCGTTTTTAAGGTTTGATCCATTTCCTAAAATGATTGAATAACGGGAGTTTTTTGGATGATGCAAATATCTTCAACTTATCAAATTAAGGTCTCCAAGTATAAGTAATATTAAGCAAAAAAATGCAAAAACGGCCAGTTTTGAGATTCGATCGATTTCTTAAAAAAAGCTTGAAAAACGTCGGTTTTGGGAAAATAAACCGTTTTTCAAACTTAGCAAGTTATTGCTCTCGAATCAAAGTATTATTTTTAAAAACCTGGAAAAACGGCCGTTTTTAAGGTTTGATCCATTTCCTAAAAAACTTTGAAAAACGGGAGTTTTTGGATGATGCAAATATCTTCAACTTATCAAATTAAGGTCTCCGTGTATAAGTAATATTAACAAAAACATGGAAAAACGGCCAGTTTTAAGATTCAATCGATTTCTTAAAAAAAGCTTGAAAAACGTCAGTTTTGGGAAAATAAACCGTTTTTTAAACTTAGCAAGTTATTGCTCTCGAATCAAAGTATTATTTACCAAAACCTGGAAAAACGGCCGTTTTTAAGGTTTGATCCATTTCCTAAAAAACTTTAAAAAATCGGGAGTTTTTGGATAATGCAAATATCTTCAATTTATCAAATTAAGGTCTCCGTATATAAGTAATATTAGGCAAAAACATGCAAAAACGGCCAGTTTTGAGATTCGGATCGATTTCTTAAAAAAAGCTTGAAAAACGTCAGTTTTGGGAAAATAAACCGTTTTTCAAACTTAGCAAGTTATTGCTCTCTAATCTAAGTAATATTAACGAAAACCAGGAAAACGGCCGTTTTTAAGGTTTGATCCATTTCCAAGAAAAGATTGAAAAGCTGGAGTTTTTTAGGTGATGGAAATATCTTTAAACTAATCAAATTGAGGTCTCCGAGTATAAGTAAGATTAAGCAAAAACATGCAAAAGCGGCCAGTTTTGGGTTTCGATCGATTTCTTAAAAAATGCTTGGAAAACGTCAGTTTTGGGAAAACGAACCGTTTTTCAAACTTAAGCAAGTTATTGCTCTCGAATCTAGTTATATTATTCAAAACCTGAAAAATCGGCCGATTTTAAGGTTTGATCCATTTCCTAAAAAAGATTGAAAAACGGGAGTTTTTGAATGATGGAAATATCTTCAAACTAATCAAATTGAAGTCTCCGAGTATAGTAATATTAAGCAAAAACATGCAAAAACGGCCAGTTTTTAGATTCGATCGATTTCTTAAAAAAGCTCGAAAAACGTCAGTTTTGGAAAATATACCGTTTTTCAAACTTAGCAAATTATTGCTTTCGAATCTAAGTATTATTTACCAAAACCTGGAAAAGCGGCCGTTTTTAAGGTTTGATCCATTTCCTTAAAAACATTGAGAAACGGGAGTTTTTTGGATAATGCTAATATCTTCAACTTATCAAATTAAGGTCTCCGTGTATAAGTAATATTAGGCAAAAACATGCAAAAACGGCCAGTTTTGAGATTCGATCGATTTCTTAAAAAAAGCTTGAAAAACGTCAGTTTTGGGAAAATAAACCGTTTTTCAAACTTAGCAAGTTATTGCTCTCGTATCTAAGTAATATTAACCAAAACCTAGCAAAAACAGCCGTTTTTAAGGTTTGATCCATTTCCTAAAATGATTAAATAACGGGAGTTTTTTGGATGATGCAAATATCTTCAACTTATCAAATTAAGGTCTCCAAGTATAAGTAATATTAAGCAAAAAAATGCAAAAACGGCCAGTTTTGAGATTCGATCGATTTCTTAAAAAAAGCTTAAAAACGTCAGTTTTGGGAAAATAAACCGTTTTTCAAACTTAGCAAGTTATTGCTCTCGAATAAAAGTATTATTTTTAAAAACCTGGAAAAACGTCCGTTTTTAAGGTTTGATCCATTTCCTAAAAAACTTTGAAAAACGGGAGTTTTTGGATGATGCAAATATCTTCAATTTTTTAAATTAAGGTCTCCGTATATAAGTAATATTAGGCAAAAACATCCAAAAACGGCTAGTTTTGAGATTCGATCGATTTCTTAAAAAAAAGCTTGAAAAACGTCAGTTTTGGGAAAATAAACCGTTTTTCAAACTTAGCAAGTTATTGCTCTCGAATCAAAGTATTATTTACCAAAACCTGGAAAAACGGCCGTTTTTAAGGTTTGATCCATTTCCTAAAAAACTTTGAAAAACGGGAGTTTTCGGATAATGCAAATATCTTCAACTTATCAAATTAAGGTCTCCGTATATAAGTAATATTGGGCAAAAACATGCAAAAACGGCCAGTTTTGAGATTCGATCGATTTCTTAAAAAAAGCTTTAAAAACGTCAGTTTTGGGAAAATAAACCGTTTTTTCAAACTTAGCATGTTATTGCTCTCGAATCTAGGTATTATTTACCAAAACCTGAAAAAACGGCCGTTTTTAAGGTTTGATCCATTTCCTAAAAAAACATTGAAAAAACGGGAGTTTTCGATAATGCAAATATCTTCAACTTATCAAATTAAGGTCTCCGAGTATAAGTAATATTAGGCAAAAACATGGAAAAACGGCCATTTTTGAGATTCGATTGATTTCTTTAAAAAAGCTTGAAAAACGTCAGTTTTGGAAAATAAACCGTTTTTCAAACTTAGCAAGTTATTGCTCTCGTATCTAAGTAATATTAACCAAAACCTAGCAAAAACAGCCGTTTTTAGGTTTGATCCATTTCCTAAAATGATTGAATAACGGGAGTTTTTTGGATGATGCAAATATCTTCAACTTATCAAATTAAGGTCTCCAAGTATAAGTAATATTAAGCAAAAAAATGCAAAAACGGCCAGTTTTGAGATTCGATCGATTTCTTAAAAAAAGCTTGAAAAACGTCGGTTTTGGGAAAATAAACCGTTTTTCAAACTTAGCAAGTTATTGCTCTCGAATCAAAGTATTATTTTTAAAAACCTGGAAAAACGGCCGTTTTTAAGGTTTGATCCATTTCCTAAAAAACTTTGAAAAACGGGAGTTTTTGGATGATGCAAATATCTTCAACTTATCAAATTAAGGTCTCCGTGTATAAGTAATATTAAACAAAAACATGGAAAAACGGCCAGTTTTAAGATTCAATCGATTTCTTAAAAAAAGCTTGAAAAACGTCAGTTTTGGGAAAATAAACCGTTTTTTAAACTTAGCAAGTTATTGCTCTCGAATCAAAGTATTATTTACCAAAACCTGGAAAAACGGCCGTTTTTAAGGTTTGATCCATTTCCTAAAAAACTTTAAAAATCGGGAGTTTTTGGATAATGCAAATATCTTCAATTTATCAAATTAAGGTCTCCGTATATAAGTAATATTAGGCAAAAACATGCAAAAACGGCCAGTTTTGAGATTCGATCGATTTCTTAAAAAAAGCTTGAAAAACGTCAGTTTTGGGAAAATAAACCGTTTTTCAAACTTAGCAAGTTATTGCTCTCTAATCTAAGTAATATTAACGAAAACCAGGAAAAACGGCCGTTTTTAAGGTTTGATCCATTTCCAAGAAAAGATTGAAAAACTGGAGTTTTTTAGGTGATGGAAATATCTTTAAACTAATCAAATTGAGGTCTCCGAGTATAAGTAAGATTAAGCAAAAACATGCAAAAGCGGCCAGTTTTGGGTTTCGATCGATTTCTTAAAAAATGCTTAGAAAACGTCAGTTTTGGGAAAATGAACCGTTTTTCAAACTTAGCAAGTTATTGCTCTCGAATCTAAGTTATATTATTCAAAACCTGAAAAATCGGCCGATTTTAAGGTTTGATCCATTTCCTAAAAAAGATTGAAAAACGGGAGTTTTTTGGATGATGGAAATATCTTCAAACTAATCAAATTGAAGTCTCCGAGTATAAGTAATATTAAGCAAAAACATGCAAAAACGGCCAGTTTTTAGATTCGATCGATTTCTTAAAAAAAGCTTGAAAAACGTCAGTTTTGGAAAAATATACCGTTTTTCAAACTTAGCAAATTATTGCTTTCGAATCTAAGTATTATTTACCAAAACCTGGAAAAGCGGCCGTTTTTAAGGTTTGATCCATTTCCTTAAAAACATTGAGAAACGGGAGTTTTTGGATAATGCTAATATCTTCAACTTATCAAATTAAGGTCTCCGTGTATAAGTAATATTAGGCAAAAACATGCAAAAACGGCCAGTTTTGAGATTCGATCGATTTCTTAAAAAAAGCTTGAAAAACGTCAGTTTTGGGAAAATAAACCGTTTTTCAAACTTAGCAAGTTATTGCTCTCGTATCTACGTAATATTAACCAAAACCTAGCAAAAACAGCCGTTTTTAAGGTTTGATCCATTTCCAAGAAAAGATTGAAAAACTGGAGTTTTTTAGGTGATGGAAATATCTTTAAACTAATCAAATTGAGGTCTCCGAGTATAAGTAAGATTAAGCAAAAACATGCAAAAGCGGCCAGTTTTGGGTTTCGATCGATTTCTTAAAAAACGCTTGGAAAACGTCAGTTTTGGGAAAATGAACCGTTTTTCAAACTTAGCAAGTTATTGCTCTCGAATCTAAGTTATATTATTCAAAACCTGAAAAATCGGCCGATTTTAAGGTTTGATCCATTTCCTAAAAAAGATTGAAAAACGGGAGTTCTTTGGATGATGGAAATATCTTCAAACTAATCAAATTGAAGTCTCCGAGTATAAGTAATATTAAGCCAAAACATGCCAAAACGGCCATTTTTAAAATTCGATCGATTTCTTAAAAAATGCTTGAAAAACTTCAATTTGGGGAAAATATACCGTTTTTCAAACTTAGCAAATTATTGCTTTCGAATCTAAGTATTATTTACCAAAACCTGGAAAAACGGCCGTTTTTAAGGTTTGATCCATTTCCTGAAAAACTTTGAAAAACGGGAGTTTTGGATGATTCAAATATCTTCAATTTTTTAAATTAAGGTCTCCGTATATAAGTAATATTAGGCAAAAACATGCAAAAACGGCCAGTTTTGAGATTCAATCGATTTCTTAAAAAAAGCTTTAAAAACGTCAGTTTTAGGAAAATAAACCGTTTTTTCAAACTTAGCATGTTATTGCTCTCGAATCTAGGTATTATTTACCAAAACCTGGAAAAACGGCCGTTTTTAAGGTTTGATCCATTTCCTAAAAAAACATTGAAAAACGGGAGTTTTCGGATAATGCAAATATCTTCAACTTATCAAATTAAGGTCTCCGAGTATAAGTAATATTAGGCAAAAACATGGAAAAACAGCCATTTTTGAGATTCGATTGATTTCTTTAAAAAAGCTTGAAAAACGTCAGTTTTGGGAAAATAAACCGTTTTTCAAACTTAGCAAGTTATTGCTCTCGTATCTAAGTAATATTAACCAAAACCTAGCAAAAACAGCCGTTTTTAAGGTTTGATCCATTTCCTAAAATGATTAAATAACGGGAGTTTTTTGGATGATGCAAATATCTTCAACTTATCAAATTAAGGTCTCCAAGTATAAGTAATATTAAGCAAAAAAATGCAAAAACGGCCAGTTTTGAGATTCGATCGATTTCTTAAAAAAAGCTTAAAAAACGTCAGTTTTGTGAAAATAAACCGTTTTTCAAACTTAGCAAGTTATTGCTCTCGAATAAAAGTATTATTTTAAAAAACCTGGAAAAACGTCCGTTTTTAAGGTTTGATCCATTTCCTAAAAAACTTTGAAAAACGGGAGTTTTTGGATGATGCAAATATCTTCAATTTTTTAAATTAAGGTCTCCGTATATAAGTAATATTAGGCAAAAACATCCAAAAACGGCTAGTTTTGAGATTCGATCGATTTCTTAAAAAAAAGCTTGAAAAACGTCAGTTTTGGGAAAATAAACCGTTTTTCAAACTTAGCAAGTTATTGCTCTCGAATCAAAGTATTATTTACCAAAACCTGGAAAAACGGCCGTTTTTAAGGTTTGATCCATTTCCTAAAAAACTTTGAAAAACGGGAGTTTTCGGATAATGCAAATATCTTCAACTTATCAAATTAAGGTCTCCGTATATAAGTAATATTGGGCAAAAACATGCAAAAACGGCCAGTTTTGAGATTCGATCGATTTCTTAAAAAAAGCTTTAAAAACGTCAGTTTTGGGAAAATAAACCGTTTTTTCAAACTTAGCATGTTATTGCTTTCGAATATAGGTATTATTTACCAAAACCTGAAAAAACGGCCGTTTTTAAGGTTTGATCCATTTCCTAAAAAAACATTGAAAAACGGGAGTTTTCGGATAATGCAAATATCTTCAACTTATCAAATTAAGGTCTCCGAGTATAGCTAATATTAGGCAAAAACATGGAAAAACGGCCAGTTTTAAGATTCAATCGACTTCTTAAAAAAAGCTTGAAAATCGTCAGTTTTGGGAAAATAAACCGTTTTTTAAACTTAGCAAGTTATTGCTCTCGAATCAAAGTATTATTTACCAAAACCTGGAAAAACGGCCGTTTTTAAGGTTTGATCCATTTCCTAAAAAACTTTAAAAATCGGGAGTTTTTGGATAATGCAAATATCTTCAATTTATCAAATTAAGGTCTCCGTATATAAGTAATATTAGGCAAAAACATGCAAAAACGGCCAGTTTTGAGATTCGATCGATTTCTTAAAAAAAGCTTGAAAAACGTCAGTTTTGGGAAAATAAACCGTTTTTCAAACTTAGCAAGTTATTGCTCTCTAATCTAAGTAATATTAACGAAAACCAGGAAAAACGGCCGTTTTTAAGGTTTGATCCATTTCCAAGAAAAGATTGAAAAGCTGGAGTTTTTTAGGTGATGGAAATATCTTTAAACTAATCAAATTGAGGTCTCCGAGTATAAGTAAGATTAAGCAAAAACATGCAAAAGCGGCCAGTTTTGGGTTTCGATCGATTTCTTAAAAAATGCTTGGAAAACGTCAGTTTTGGGAAAACGAACCGTTTTTCAAACTTAGCAAGTTATTGCTCTCGAATCTAAGTTATATTATTCAAAACCTGAAAAATCGGCCGATTTTAAGGTTTGATCCATTTCCTAAAAAAGATTGAAAAACGGGAGTTTTTTGAATGATGGAAATATCTTCAAACTAATCAAATTGAAGTCTCCGAGTATAAGTAATATTAAGCAAAAACATGCAAAAACGGCCAGTTTTTAGATTCGATCGATTTCTTAAAAAAAGCTCGAAAAACGTCAGTTTTGGAAAAATATACCGTTTTTCAAACTTAGCAAATTATTGCTTTCGAATCTAAGTATTATTTACCAAAACCTGGAAAAGCGGCCGTTTTTAAGGTTTGATCCATTTCCTTAAAAACATTGAGAAACGGGAGTTTTTGGATAATGCTAATATCTTCAACTTATCAAATTAAGGTCTCCGTGTATAAGTAATATTAGGCAAAAACATGCAAAAACGGCCAGTTTTGAGATTCGATCGATTTCTTAAAAAAAGCTTGAAAAACGTCAGTTTTGGGAAAATAAACCGTTTTTCAAACTTAGCAAGTTATTGCTCTCGTATCTAAGTAATATTAACCAAAACCTAGCAAAAACAGCCGTTTTTAAGGTTTGATCCATTTCCTAAAATGATTAAATAACGGGAGTTTTTTGGATGATGCAAATATCTTCAACTTATCAAATTAAGGTCTCCAAGTATAAGTAATATTAAGCAAAAAAATGCAAAAACGGCCAGTTTTGAGATTCGATCGATTTCTTAAAAAAAGCTTAAAAAACGTCAGTTTTGGGAAAATAAACCGTTTTTCAAACTTAGCAAGTTATTGCTCTCGAATAAAAGTATTATTTTTAAAAACCTGGAAAAACGTCCGTTTTTAAGGTTTGATCCATTTCCTAAAAAACTTTGAAAAACGGGAGTTTTTGGATGATGCAAATATCTTCAATTTTTTAAATTAAGGTCTCCGTATATAAGTAATATTAGGCAAAAACATCCAAAAACGGCTAGTTTTGAGATTCGATCGATTTCTTAAAAAAAAGCTTGAAAAACGTCAGTTTTGGGAAAATAAACCGTTTTTCAAACTTAGCAAGTTATTGCTCTCGAATCAAAGTATTATTTACCAAAACCTGGAAAAACGGCCGTTTTTAAGGTTTGATCCATTTCCTAAAAAACTTTGAAAAACGGGAGTTTTCGGATAATGCAAATATCTTCAACTTATCAAATTAAGGTCTCCGTATATAAGTAATATTGGGCAAAAACATGCAAAAACGGCCAGTTTTTAGATTCGATCGATTTCTTAAAAAAAGCTTTAAAAACGTCAGTTTTGGGAAAATAAACCGTTTTTTCAAACTTAGCATGTTATTGCTCTCGAATCTAGGTATTATTTACCAAAACCTGAAAAAACGGCCGTTTTTAAGGTTTGATCCATTTCCTAAAAAAACATTGAAAAACGGGAGTTTTCGGATAATGCAAATATCTTCAACTTATCAAATTAAGGTCTCCGAGTATAAGTAATATTAGGCAAAAACATGGAAAACGGCCAGTTTTAAGATTCAATCGACTTCTTAAAAAAAGCTTGAAAATCGTCAGTTTTGGGAAAATAAACCGTTTTTTAAACTTAGCAAGTTATTGCTCTCGAATCAAAGTATTATTTACCAAAACCTGGAAAAACGGCCGTTTTTAAGGTTTGATCCATTTCCTAAAAAACTTTAAAAATCGGGAGTTTTTGGATAATGCAAATATCTTCAATTTATCAAATTAAGGTCTCCGTATATAAGTAATATTAGGCAAAAACATGCAAAAACGGCCAGTTTTGAGATTCGATCGATTTCTTAAAAAAAGCTTGAAAAACGTCAGTTTTGGGAAAATAAACCGTTTTTCAAACTTAGCAAGTTATTGCTCTCTAATCTAAGTAATATTAACGAAAACCAGGAAAAACGGCCGTTTTTAAGGTTTGATCCATTTCCAAGAAAAGATTGAAAAGCTGGAGTTTTTTAGGTGATGGAAATATCTTTAAACTAATCAAATTGAGGTCTCCGAGTATAAGTAAGATTAAGCAAAAACATGCAAAAGCGGCCAGTTTTGGGTTTCGATCGATTTCTTAAAAAATGCTTGGAAAACGTCAGTTTTGGGAAAATGAACCGTTTTTCAAACTTAGCAAGTTATTGCTCTCGAATCTAAGTTATATTATTCAAAACCTGAAAAATCGGCCGATTTTAAGGTTTGATCCATTTCCTAAAAAAGATTGAAAAACGGGAGTTTTTTGAATGATGGAAATATCTTCAAACTAATCAAATTGAAGTCTCCGAGTATAAGTAATATTAAGCAAAAACATGCAAAAACGGCCAGTTTTTAGATTCGATTGATTTCTTAAAAAAAGCTTGAAAAACGTCAGTTTTGGAAAAATATACCGTTTTTCAAACTTAGCAAATTATTGCTTTCGAATCTAAGTATTATTTACCAAAACCTGGAAAAACGGCCGTTTTTAAGGTTTGATCCATTTCCTAAAAAACTTTGAAAAACGGGAGTTTTGGATGATGCAAATATCTTCAATTTTTTAAATTAAGGTCTCCGTATATAAGTAATATTAGGCAAAAACATGCAAAAACGGCCAGTTTTAAGATTCGATCGATTTCTTAAAAAAAAGCTTGAAAAACGTCAGTTTTGGGAAAATAAACCGTTTTTCAAACTTAGCAAGTTATTGCTCTCGAATCAAAGTATTATTTACCAAAACCTAGAAAAACGGCCGTTTTTAGGGTTTGATCCATTTCCTAAAAAACTTTGAAAAACGGGAGTTTTTGGATAATGCAAATATCTTCAACTTATCAAATTAAGGTCTCCGTATATAAGTAATATTCGGCAAAAACATGCAAAAACGGCCAGTTTTGAGATTCAATCGATTTCTTAAAAAAAGCTTTAAAAACGTCAGTTTTAGGAAAATAAACCGTTTTTTCAAACTTAGCATGTTATGGCTCTCGAATCTAGGTATTGTTTACCAAAACCTGGAAAAACGGCCGTTTTTAAGGTTTGATCCATTTCCTAAAAAACTTTGAAAAACGGGAGTTTTCGGATAATGCAAATATCTTCAACTTATCAAATTAAGGTCTCCGTATATAAGTAATATTGGGCAAAAACATGCAAAAACATCCAGTTTTGAGATTCGATCGATTTCTTAAAAAAAGCTTTAATAACGTCAGTTTTGGGAAAATAAACCGTTTTTTCAAACTTAGCATGTTATTGCTCTCGAATCTAGGTATTATTTACCAAAACCTGAAAAAACGGCCGTTTTTAAGGTTTGATCCATTTCCTAAAAAAACATTGAAAAACGGGAGTTTTCGGATAATGCAAATATCTTCAACTTATCAAATTAAGGTCTCCAGGTATAAGTAATATTAGGCAAAAACATGGAAAAACGGCCAGTTTTAAGATTCAATCGACTTCTTAAAAAAAGCTTGAAAATCGTCAGTTTTGGGAAAATAAACCGTTTTTTAAACTTAGCAAGTTATTGCTCTCGAATCAAAGTATTATTTACCAAAACCTGGAAAAACGGCCGTTTTTAAGGTTTGATCCATTTCCTAAAAAACTTTAAAAATCGGGAGTTTTTGGATAATGCAAATATCTTCAATTTATCAAATTAAGGTCTCCGTATATAAGTAATATTAGGCAAAAACATGCAAAAACGGCCAGTTTTGAGATTCGATCGATTTCTTAAAAAAAGCTTGAAAAACGTCAGTTTTGGGAAAATAAACCGTTTTTCAAACTTAGCAAGTTATTGCTCTCTAATCTAAGTAATATTAACGAAAACCAGGAAAAACGGCCGTTTTTAAGGTTTGATCCATTTCCAAGAAAAGATTGAAAAGCTGGAGTTTTTTAGGTGATGGAAATATCTTTAAACTAATCAAATTGAGGTCTCCGAGTATAAGTAAGATTAAGCAAAAACATGCAAAAACGGCCAGTTTTTAGATTCGATCGATTTCTTAAAAAAAGCTTGAAAAACGTCAGTTTTGGAAAAATATACCGTTTTTCAAACTTAGCAAATTATTGCTTTCGAATCTAAGTATTATTTACCAAAACCTGGAAAAGCGGCCGTTTTTAAGGTTTGATCCATTTCCTTAAAAACATTGAGAAACGGGAGTTTTTGGATAATGCTAATATCTTCAACTTATCAAATTAAGGTCTCCGTGTATAAGTAATATTAGGCAAAAACATGCAAAAACGGCCAGTTTTGAGATTCGATCGATTTCTTAAAAAAAGCTTGAAAAACGTCAGTTTTGGGAAAATAAACCGTTTTTCAAACTTAGCAAGTTATTGCTCTCGTATCTACGTAATATTAACCAAAACCTAGCAAAAACAGCCGTTTTTAAGGTTTGATCCATTTCCAAGAAAAGATTGAAAAACTGGAGTTTTTTAGGTGATGGAAATATCTTTAAACTAATCAAATTGAGGTCTCCGAGTATAAGTAAGATTAAGCAAAAACATGCAAAAGCGGCCAGTTTTGGGTTTCGATCGATTTCTTAAAAAACGCTTGGAAAACGTCAGTTTTGGGAAAATGAACCGTTTTTCAAACTTAGCAAGTTATTGCTCTCGAATCTAAGTTATATTATTCAAAACCTGAAAAATCGGCCGATTTTAAGGTTTGATCCATTTCCTAAAAAAGATTGAAAAACGGGAGTTCTTTGGATGATGGAAATATCTTCAAACTAATCAAATTGAAGTCTCCGAGTATAAGTAATATTAAGCCAAAACATGCCAAAACGGCCATTTTTAAAATTCGATCGATTTCTTAAAAAATGCTTGAAAAACTTCAATTTGGGGAAAATATACCGTTTTTCAAACTTAGCAAATTATTGCTTTCGAATCTAAGTATTATTTACCAAAACCTGGAAAAACGGCCGTTTTTAAGGTTTGATCCATTTCCTGAAAAACTTTGAAAAACGGGAGTTTTGGATGATTCAAATATCTTCAATTTTTTAAATTAAGGTCTCCGTATATAAGTAATATTAGGCAAAAACATGCAAAAACGGCCAGTTTTGAGATTCGATCGATTTCTTAAAAAAAAGCTTGAAAAACGTCAGTTTTGGGAAAATAAACCGTTTTTCAAACTTAGCAAGTTATTGCTCTCGAATCAAAGTATTATTTACCAAAACCTGAAAAAACGGCCGTTTTTAGGGTTTGATCCATTTCCTAAAAAACTTTGAAAAACGGGAGTTTTTGGATAATGCAAATATCTTCAACTTATCAAATTAAGGTCTCCGTATATAAGTAATATTCGGCAAAAACATGCAAAAACGGCCAGTTTTGAGATTCAATCGATTTCTTAAAAAAAGCTTTAAAAACGTCAGTTTTAGGAAAATAAACCGTTTTTTCAAACTTAGCATGTTATTGCTCTCGAATCTAGGTATTATTTACCAAAACCTGGAAAAACGGCCGTTTTTAAGGTTTGATCCATTTCCTAAAAAAACATTGAAAAACGGGAGTTTTCGGATAATGCAAATATCTTCAACTTATCAAATTAAGGTCTCCGAGTATAAGTAATATTAGGCAAAAACATGGAAAAACAGCCATTTTTGAGATTCGATTGATTTCTTTAAAAAAGCTTGAAAAACGTCAGTTTTGGGAAAATAAACCGTTTTTCAAACTTAGCAAGTTATTGCTCTCGTATCTAAGTAATATTAACCAAAACCTAGCAAAAACAGCCGTTTTTAAGGTTTGATCCATTTCCTAAAATGATTAAATAACGGGAGTTTTTTGGATGATGCAAATATCTTCAACTTATCAAATTAAGGTCTCCAAGTATAAGTAATATTAAGCAAAAAAATGCAAAAACGGCCAGTTTTGAGATTCGATCGATTTCTTAAAAAAAGCTTAAAAAACGTCAGTTTTGTGAAAATAAACCGTTTTTCAAACTTAGCAAGTTATTGCTCTCGAATAAAAGTATTATTTTAAAAAACCTGGAAAAACGTCCGTTTTTAAGGTTTGATCCATTTCCTAAAAAACTTTGAAAAACGGGAGTTTTTGGATGATGCAAATATCTTCAATTTTTTAAATTAAGGTCTCCGTATATAAGTAATATTAGGCAAAAACATCCAAAAACGGCTAGTTTTGAGATTCGATCGATTTCTTAAAAAAAAGCTTGAAAAACGTCAGTTTTGGGAAAATAAACCGTTTTTCAAACTTAGCAAGTTATTGCTCTCGAATCAAAGTATTATTTACCAAAACCTGGAAAAACGGCCGTTTTTAAGGTTTGATCCATTTCCTAAAAAACTTTGAAAAACGGGAGTTTTCGGATAATGCAAATATCTTCAACTTATCAAATTAAGGTCTCCGTATATAAGTAATATTGGGCAAAAACATGCATAAACGGCCAGTTTTGAGATTCGATCGATTTCTTAAAAAAAGCTTTAAAAACGTCAGTTTTGGGAAAATAAACCGTTTTTTCAAACTTAGCATGTTATTGCTTTCGAATATAGGTATTATTTACCAAAACCTGAAAAAACGGCCGTTTTTAAGGTTTGATCCATTTCCTAAAAAAACATTGAAAAACGGGAGTTTTCGGATAATGCAAATATCTTCAACTTATCAAATTAAGGTCTCCGTATATAAGTAATATTGGGCAAAAACATGGAAAAACGGCCAGTTTTAAGATTCGATCGATTTCTTAAAAAAAGCTTTAAAAACGTCAGTTTTGGGAAAATAAACCGTTTTTTCAAACTTAGCATGTTATTGCTTTCGAATATAGGTATTATTTACCAAAACCTGAAAAAACGGCCGTTTTTAAGGTTTGATCCATTTCCTAAAAAAACATTGAAAAACGGGAGTTTTCGGATAATGCAAATATCTTCAACTTATCAAATTAAGGTCTCCGAGTATAGCTAATATTAGGCAAAAACATGGAAAAACGGCCAGTTTTAAGATTCAATCGATTTCTTAAAAAAAGCTTGAAAATCGTCAGTTTTGGGAAAATAAACCGTTTTTCAAACTTAGCAAGTTATTGCTCTCTAATCTAAGTAATATTAACGAAAACCAGGAAAAACGGCCGTTTTTAAGGTTTGATCCATTTCCAAGAAAAGATTGAAAAGCTGGAGTTTTTTAGGTGATGGAAATATCTTTAAACTAATCAAATTGAGGTCTCCGAGTATAAGTAAGATTAAGCAAAAACATGCAAAAGCGGCCAGTTTTGGGTTTCGATCGATTTCTTAAAAAATGCTTGGAAAACGTCAGTTTTGGGAAAACGAACCGTTTTTCAAACTTAGCAAGTTATTGCTCTCGAATCTAAGTTATATTATTCAAAACCTGAAAAATCGGCCGATTTTAAGGTTTGATCCATTTCCTAAAAAAGATTGAAAAACGGGAGTTTTTTGAATGATGGAAATATCTTCAAACTAATCAAATTGAAGTCTCCGAGTATAAGTAATATTAAGCAAAAACATGCAAAAACGGCCAGTTTTTAGATTCGATCGATTTCTTAAAAAAAGCTCGAAAAACGTCAGTTTTGGAAAAATATACCGTTTTTCAAACTTAGCAAATTATTGCTTTCGAATCTAAGTATTATTTACCAAAACCTGGAAAAGCGGCCGTTTTTAAGGTTTGATCCATTTCCTTAAAAACATTGAGAAACGGGAGTTTTTGGATAATGCTAATATCTTCAACTTATCAAATTAAGGTCTCCGTGTATAAGTAATATTAGGCAAAAACATGCAAAAACGGCCAGTTTTGAGATTCGATCGATTTCTTAAAAAAAGCTTGAAAAACGTCAGTTTTGGGAAAATAAACCGTTTTTCAAACTTAGCAAGTTATTGCTCTCGTATCTAAGTAATATTAACCAAAACCTAGCAAAAACAGCCGTTTTTAAGGTTTGATCCATTTCCTAAAATGATTAAATAACGGGAGTTTTTTGGATGATGCAAATATCTTCAACTTATCAAATTAAGGTCTCCAAGTATAAGTAATATTAAGCAAAAAAATGCAAAAACGGCCAGTTTTGAGATTCGATCGATTTCTTAAAAAAAGCTTAAAAAACGTCAGTTTTGGGAAAATAAACCGTTTTTCAAACTTAGCAAGTTATTGCTCTCGAATAAAAGTATTATTTTTAAAAACCTGGAAAAACGTCCGTTTTTAAGGTTTGATCCATTTCCTAAAAAACTTTGAAAAACGGGAGTTTTTGGATGATGCAAATATCTTCAATTTTTTAAATTAAGGTCTCCGTATATAAGTAATATTAGGCAAAAACATCCAAAAACGGCTAGTTTTGAGATTCGATCGATTTCTTAAAAAAAAGCTTGAAAAACGTCAGTTTTGGGAAAATAAACCGTTTTTCAAACTTAGCAAGTTATTGCTCTCGAATCAAAGTATTATTTACCAAAACCTGGAAAAACGGCCGTTTTTAAGGTTTGATCCATTTCCTAAAAAACTTTGAAAAACGGGAGTTTTCGGATAATGCAAATATCTTCAACTTATCAAATTAAGGTCTCCAATATAAGTAATATTGGGCAAAAACATGCAAAAACGGCCAGTTTTGAGATTCGATCGATTTCTTAAAAAAAGCTTTAAAAACGTCAGTTTTGGGAAAATAAACCGTTTTTTCAAACTTAGCATGTTATTGCTCTCGAATCTAGGTATTATTTACCAAAACCTGAAAAAACGGCCGTTTTTAAGGTTTGATCCATTTCCTAAAAAAACATTGAAAAACGGGAGTTTTCGGATAATGCAAATATCTTCAACTTATCAAATTAAGGTCTCCGAGTATAAGTAATATTAGGCAAAAACATGGAAAAACGGCCAGTTTTAAGATTCAATCGACTTCTTAAAAAAGCTTGAAAATCGTCAGTTTTGGGAAAATAAACCGTTTTTTAAACTTAGCAAGTTATTGCTCTCGAATCAAAGTATTATTTACCAAAACCTGGAAAAACGGCCGTTTTTAAGGTTTGATCCATTTCCTAAAAAACTTTAAAAATCGGGAGTTTTTGGATAATGCAAATATCTTCAATTTATCAAATTAAGGTCTCCGTATATAAGTAATATTAGGCAAAAACATGCAAAAACGGCCAGTTTTGAGATTCGATCGATTTCTTAAAAAAAGCTTGAAAAACGTCAGTTTTGGGAAAATAAACCGTTTTTCAAACTTAGCAAGTTATTGCTCTCTAATCTAAGTAATATTAACGAAAACCAGGAAAAACGGCCGTTTTTAAGGTTTGATCCATTTCAAAGAAAAGATTGAAAAGCTGGAGTTTTTTAGGTGATGGAAATATCTTTAAACTAATCAAATTGAGGTCTCCGAGTATAAGTAAGATTAAGCAAAAACATGCAAAAGCGGCCAGTTTTGGGTTTCGATCGATTTCTTAAAAAATGCTTGGAAAACGTCAGTTTTGGGAAAATGAACCGTTTTTCAAACTTAGCAAGTTATTGCTCTCGAATCTAAGTTATATTATTCAAAACCTGAAAAATCGGCCGATTTTAAGGTTTGATCCATTTCCTAAAAAAGATTGAAAAACGGGAGTTTTTTGAATGATGGAAATATCTTCAAACTAATCAAATTGAAGTCTCCGAGTATAAGTAATATTAAGCAAAAACATGCAAAAACGGCCAGTTTTTAGATTCGATTGATTTCTTAAAAAAAGCTTGAAAAACGTCAGTTTTGGAAAAATATACCGTTTTTCAAACTTAGCAAATTATTGCTTTCGAATCTAAGTATTATTTACCAAAACCTGGAAAAACGGCCGTTTTTAAGGTTTGATCCATTTCCTAAAAAACTTTGAAAAACGGGAGTTTTGGATGATGCAAATATCTTCAATTTTTTAAATTAAGGTCTCCGTATATAAGTAATATTAGGCAAAAACATGCAAAAACGGCCAGTTTTAAGATTCGATCGATTTCTTAAAAAAAAGCTTGAAAAACGTCAGTTTTGGGAAAATAAACCGTTTTTCAAACTTAGCAAGTTATTGCTCTCGAATCAAAGTATTATTTACCAAAACCTAGAAAAACGGCCGTTTTTAGGGTTTGATCCATTTCCTAAAAAACTTTGAAAAACGGGAGTTTTTGGATAATGCAAATATCTTCAACTTATCAAATTAAGGTCTCCGTATATAAGTAATATTCGGCAAAAACATGCAAAAACGGCCAGTTTTGAGATTCAATCGATTTCTTAAAAAAAGCTTTAAAAACGTCAGTTTTAGGAAAATAAACCGTTTTTTCAAAATTAGCATGTTATTGCTCTCGAATCTAGGTATTGTTTACCAAAACCTGGAAAAACGGCCGTTTTTAAGGTTTGATCCATTTCCTAAAAAACTTTGAAAAACGGGAGTTTTCGGATAATGCAAATATCTTCAACTTATCAAATTAAGGTCTCCGTATATAAGTAATATTGGGCAAAAACATGCAAAAACGGCCAGTTTTGAGATTCGATCGATTTCTTAAAAAAAGCTTTAATAACGTCAGTTTTGGGAAAATAAACCGTTTTTTCAAACTTAGCATGTTATTGCTCTCGAATCTAGGTATTATTTACCAAAACCTGAAAAAACGGCCGTTTTTAAGGTTTGATCCATTTCCTAAAAAAACATTGAAAAACGGGAGTTTTCGGATAATGCAAATATCTTCAATTTTTTAAATTAAGGTCTCCGTATATAAGTAATATTAGGCAAAAACATCCAAAAACGGCTAGTTTTGAGATTCGATCGATTTCTTAAAAAAAAGCTTAAAAAACGTCAGTTTTGGGAAAATAAACCGTTTTTCAAACTTAGCAAGTTATTGCTCTCGAATAAAAGTATTATTTTTAAAAACCTGGAAAAACGTCCGTTTTTAAGGTTTGATCCACTTCCTAAAAAACTTTGAAAAACGGGAGTTTTTGGATGATGCAAATATCTTCAATTTTTTAAATTAAGGTCTCCGTATATAAGTAATATTAGGCAAAAACATCCAAAAACGGCTAGTTTTGAGATTCGATCGATTTCTTAAAAAAAAGCTTGAAAAACGTCAGTTTTGGGAAAATAAACCGTTTTTCAAACTTAGCAAGTTATTGCTCTCGAATCAAAGTATTATTTACCAAAACCTGGAAAAACGGCCGTTTTTAAGGTTTGATCCATTTCCTAAAAAACTTTGAAAAACGGGAGTTTTCGGATAATGCAAATATCTTCAACTTATCAAATTAAGGTCTCCGTATATAAGTAATATTGGGCAAAAACATGCAAAAACGGCCAGTTTTGAGATTCGATCGATTTCTTAAAAAAAGCTTTAAAAACGTCAGTTTTGGGAAAATAAACCGTTTTTTCAAACTTAGCATGTTATTGCTTTCGAATATAGGTATTATTTACCAAAACCTGAAAAAACGGCCGTTTTTAAGGTTTGATCCATTTCCTAAAAAAACATTGAAAAACGGGAGTTTTCGGATAATGCAAATATCTTCAACTTATCAAATTAAGGTCTCCGTATATAAGTAATATTGGGCAAAAACATGGAAAAACGGCCAGTTTTAAGATTCGATCGATTTCTTAAAAAAAGCTTTAAAAACGTCAGTTTTGGGAAAATAAACCGTTTTTTCAAACTTAGCATGTTATTGCTTTCGAATATAGGTATTATTTACCAAAACCTGAAAAAACGGCCGTTTTTAAGGTTTGATCCATTTCCTAAAAAAACATTGAAAAACGGGAGTTTTCGGATAATGCAAATATCTTCAACTTATCAAATTAAGGTCTCCGAGTATAGCTAATATTAGGCAAAAACATGGAAAAACGGCCAGTTTTAAGATTCAATCGATTTCTTAAAAAAAGCTTGAAAATCGTCAGTTTTGGGAAAATAAACCGTTTTTCAAACTTAGCAAGTTATTGCTCTCTAATCTAAGTAATATTAACGAAAACCAGGAAAAACGGCCGTTTTTAAGGTTTGATCCATTTCCAAGAAAAGATTGAAAAGCTGGAGTTTTTTAGGTGATGGAAATATCTTTAAACTAATCAAATTGAGGTCTCCGAGTATAAGTAAGATTAAGCAAAAACATGCAAAAGCGGCCAGTTTTGGGTTTCGATCGATTTCTTAAAAAATGCTTGGAAAACGTCAGTTTTGGGAAAACGAACCGTTTTTCAAACTTAGCAAGTTATTGCTCTCGAATCTAAGTTATATTATTCAAAACCTGAAAAATCGGCCGATTTTAAGGTTTGATCCATTTCCTAAAAAAGATTGAAAAACGGGAGTTTTTTGAATGATGGAAATATCTTCAAACTAATCAAATTGAAGTCTCCGAGTATAAGTAATATTAAGCAAAAACATGCAAAAACGGCCAGTTTTTAGATTCGATCGATTTCTTAAAAAAAGCTCGAAAAACGTCAGTTTTGGAAAAATATACCGTTTTTCAAACTTAGCAAATTATTGCTTTCGAATCTAAGTATTATTTACCAAAACCTGGAAAAGCGGCCGTTTTTAAGGTTTGATCCATTTCCTTAAAAACATTGAGAAACGGGAGTTTTTGGATAATGCTAATATCTTCAACTTATCAAATTAAGGTCTCCGTGTATAAGTAATATTAGGCAAAAACATGCAAAAACGGCCAGTTTTGAGATTCGATCGATTTCTTAAAAAAAGCTTGAAAAACGTCAGTTTTGGGAAAATAAACCGTTTTTCAAACTTAGCAAGTTATTGCTCTCGTATCTAAGTAATATTAACCAAAACCTAGCAAAAACAGCCGTTTTTAAGGTTTGATCCATTTCCTAAAATGATTAAATAACGGGAGTTTTTTGGATGATGCAAATATCTTCAACTTATCAAATTAAGGTCTCCAAGTATAAGTAATATTAAGCAAAAAAATGCAAAAACGGCCAGTTTTGAGATTCGATCGATTTCTTAAAAAAAGCTTAAAAAACGTCAGTTTTGGGAAAATTAACCGTTTTTCAAACTTAGCAAGTTATTGCTCTCGAATAAAAGTATTATTTTTAAAAACCTGGAAAAACGTCCGTTTTTAAGGTTTGATCCATTTCCTAAAAAACTTTGAAAAACGGGAGTTTTTGGATGATGCAAATATCTTCAATTTTTTAAATTAAGGTCTCCGTATATAAGTAATATTAGGCAAAAACATCCAAAAACGGCTAGTTTTGAGATTCGATCGATTTCTTAAAAAAAAGCTTGAAAAACGTCAGTTTTGGGAAAATAAACCGTTTTTCAAACTTAGCAAGTTATTGCTCTCGAATCAAAGTATTATTTACCAAAACCTGGAAAAACGGCCGTTTTTAAGGTTTGATCCATTTCCTAAAAAACTTTGAAAAACGGGAGTTTTCGGATAATGCAAATATCTTCAACTTATCAAATTAAGGTCTCCAATATAAGTAATATTGGGCAAAAACATGCAAAAACGGCCAGTTTTGAGATTCGATCGATTTCTTAAAAAAAGCTTTAAAAACGTCAGTTTTGGGAAAATAAACCGTTTTTTCAAACTTAGCATGTTATTGCTCTCGAATCTAGGTATTATTTACCAAAACCTGAAAAAACGGCCGTTTTTAAGGTTTGATCCATTTCCTAAAAAAACATTGAAAAACGGGAGTTTTCGGATAATGCAAATATCTTCAACTTATCAAATTAAGGTCTCCGAGTATAAGTAATATTAGGCAAAAACATGGAAAAACGGCCAGTTTTAAGATTCAATCGACTTCTTAAAAAAAGCTTGAAAATCGTCAGTTTTGGGAAAATAAACCGTTTTTTAAACTTAGCAAGTTATTGCTCTCGAATCAAAGTATTATTTACCAAAACCTGGAAAAACGGCCGTTTTTAAGGTTTGATCCATTTCCTAAAAAACTTTAAAAATCGGGAGTTTTTGGATAATGCAAATATCTTCAATTTATCAAATTAAGGTCTCCGTATATAAGTAATATTAGGCAAAAACATGCAAAAACGGCCAGTTTTGAGATTCGATCGATTTCTTAAAAAAAGCTTGAAAAACGTCAGTTTTGGGAAAATAAACCGTTTTTCAAACTTAGCAAGTTATTGCTCTCTAATCTAAGTAATATTAACGAAAACCAGGAAAAACGGCCGTTTTTAAGGTTTGATCCATTTCAAAGAAAAGATTGAAAAGCTGGAGTTTTTTAGGTGATGGAAATATCTTTAAACTAATCAAATTGAGGTCTCCGAGTATAAGTAAGATTAAGCAAAAACATGCAAAAGCGGCCAGTTTTGGGTTTCGATCGATTTCTTAAAAAATGCTTGGAAAACGTCAGTTTTGGGAAAATGAACCGTTTTTCAAACTTAGCAAGTTATTGCTCTCGAATCTAAGTTATATTATTCAAAACCTGAAAAATCGGCCGATTTTAAGGTTTGATCCATTTCCTAAAAAAGATTGAAAAACGGGAGTTTTTTGAATGATGGAAATATCTTCAAACTAATCAAATTGAAGTCTCCGAGTATAAGTAATATTAAGCAAAAACATGCAAAAACGGCCAGTTTTTAGATTCGATTGATTTCTTAAAAAAAGCTTGAAAAACGTCAGTTTTGGAAAAATATACCGTTTTTCAAACTTAGCAAATTATTGCTTTCGAATCTAAGTATTATTTACCAAAACCTGGAAAAACGGCCGTTTTTAAGGTTTGATCCATTTCCTAAAAAACTTTGAAAAACGGGAGTTTTGGATGATGCAAATATCTTCAATTTTTTAAATTAAGGTCTCCGTATATAAGTAATATTAGGCAAAAACATGCAAAAACGGCCAGTTTTAAGATTCGATCGATTTCTTAAAAAAAAGCTTGAAAAACGTCAGTTTTGGGAAAATAAACCGTTTTTCAAACTTAGCAAGTTATTGCTCTCGAATCAAAGTATTATTTACCAAAACCTAGAAAAACGGCCGTTTTTAGGGTTTGATCCATTTCCTAAAAAACTTTGAAAAACGGGAGTTTTTGGATAATGCAAATATCTTCAATTTATCAAATTAAGGTCTCCGTATATAAGTAATATTAGGCAAAAACATGCAAAAACGGCCAGTTTTGAGATTCGATCGATTTCTTAAAAAAAGCTTGAAAAACGTCAGTTTTGGGAAAATAAACCGTTTTTCAAACTTAGCAAGTTATTGCTCTCTAATCTAAGTAATATTAACGAAAACCAGGAAAAACGGCCGTTTTTAAGGTTTGATCCATTTCCAAGGAAAAGATTGAAAAGCTGGAGTTTTTTAGGTGATGGAAATATCTTTAAACTAATCAAATTGAGGTCTCCGAGTATAAGTAAGATTAAGCAAAAACATGCAAAAGTGGCCAGTTTTGGGTTTCGATCGATTTCTTAAAAAAAGCTTGAAAAACGTCAGTTTTGGGAAAATAAACCGTTTTTCAAACTTAGCAAGTTATTGCTCTCGTATCTAAGTAATATTAACCAAAACCTAGCAAAAACAGCCGTTTTTAAGGTTTGATCCATTTCCAAGAAAAGATTGAAAAACTGGAGTTTTTTAGGTGATGGAAATATCTTTAAACTAATCAAATTGAGGTCTCCGAGTATAAGTAAGATTAAGCAAAAACATGCAAAAACGGCCAGTTTTTAGATTCGATCGATTTCTTAAAAAAAGCTTGAAAAACGTCAGTTTTGGAAAAATATACCGTTTTTCAAACTTAGCAAATTATTGCTTTCGAATCTAAGTATTATTTACCAAAACCTGGAAAAGCGGCCGTTTTTAAGGTTTGATCCATTTCCTTAAAAACATTGAGAAACGGGAGTTTTTGGATAATGCTAATATCTTCAACTTATCAAATTAAGGTCTCCGTGTATAAGTAATATTAGGCAAAAACATGCAAAAACGGCCAGTTTTGAGATTCGATCGATTTCTTAAAAAAAGCTTGAAAAACGTCAGTTTTGGGAAAATAAACCGTTTTTCAAACTTAGCAAGTTATTGCTCTCGTATCTACGTAATATTAACCAAAACCTAGCAAAAACAGCCGTTTTTAAGGTTTGATCCATTTCCAAGAAAAGATTGAAAAACTGGAGTTTTTTAGGTGATGGAAATATCTTTAAACTAATCAAATTGAGGTCTCCGAGTATAAGTAAGATTAAGCAAAAACATGCAAAAGCGGCCAGTTTTGGGTTTCGATCGATTTCTTAAAAAACGCTTGGAAAACGTCAGTTTTGGGAAAATGAACCGTTTTTCAAACTTAGCAAGTTATTGCTCTCGAATCTAAGTTATATTATTCAAAACCTGAAAAATCGGCCGATTTTAAGGTTTGATCCATTTCCTAAAAAAGATTGAAAAACGGGAGTTCTTTGGATGATGGAAATATCTTCAAACTAATCAAATTGAAGTCTCCGAGTATAAGTAATATTAAGCCAAAACATGCCAAAACGGCCATTTTTAAAATTCGATCGATTTCTTAAAAAATGCTTGAAAAACTTCAATTTGGGGAAAATATACCGTTTTTCAAACTTAGCAAATTATTGCTTTCGAATCTAAGTATTATTTACCAAAACCTGAAAAACGGCCGTTTTTAAGGTTTGATCCATTTCCTGAAAAACTTTGAAAAACGGGAGTTTTGGATGATTCAAATATCTTCAATTTTTTAAATTAAGGTCTCCGTATATAAGTAATATTAGGCAAAAACATGCAAAAACGGCCAGTTTTGAGATTCGATCGATTTCTTAAAAAAAAGCTTGAAAAACGTCAGTTTTGGGAAAATAAACCGTTTTTCAAACTTAGCAAGTTATTGCTCTCGAATCAAAGTATTATTTACCAAAACCTGAAAAAACGGCCGTTTTTAGGGTTTGATCCATTTCCTAAAAAACTTTGAAAAACGGGAGTTTTTGGATAATGCAAATATCTTCAACTTATCAAATTAAGGTCTCCGTATATAAGTAATATTCGGCAAAAACATGCAAAAACGGCCAGTTTTGAGATTCAATCGATTTCTTAAAAAAAGCTTTAAAAACGTCAGTTTTAGGAAAATAAACCGTTTTTTCAAACTTAGCATGTTATTGCTCTCGAATCTAGGTATTATTTACCAAAACCTGGAAAAACGGCCGTTTTTAAGGTTTGATCCATTTCCTAAAAAAACATTGAAAAACGGGAGTTTTCGGATAATGCAAATATCTTCAACTTATCAAATTAAGGTCTCCGAGTATAAGTAATATTAGGCAAAAACATGCAAAAACGGCCAGTTTTGAGATTCGATCGATTTCTTAAAAAAAGCTTGAAAAACGTCAGTTTTGGGAAAATAAACCGTTTTTCAAACTTAGCAAGTTATTGCTCTCTAATCTAAGTAATATTAACGAAAACCAGGAAAAACGGCCGTTTTTAAGGTTTGATCCATTTCCAAGAAAAGATTGAAAAGCTGGAGTTTTTTAGGTGATGGAAATATCTTTAAACTAATCAAATTGAGGTCTCCGAGTATAAGTAAGATTAAGCAAAAACATGCAAAAGCGGCCAGTTTTGGGTTTCGATCGATTTCTTAAAAAATGCTTGGAAAACGTCAGTTTTGGGAAAATGAACCGTTTTTCAAACTTAGCAAGTTATTGCTCTCGAATCTAAGTTATATTATTCAAAACCTGAAAAATCGGCCGATTTTAAGGTTTGATCCATTTCCTAAAAAAGATTGAAAAACGGGAGTTTTTTGAATGATGGAAATATCTTCAAACTAATCAAATTGAAGTCTCCGAGTATAAGTAATATTAAGCAAAAACATGCAAAAACGGCCAGTTTTTAGATTCGATTGATTTCTTAAAAAAAGCTTGAAAAACGTCAGTTTTGGAAAAATATACCGTTTTTCAAACTTAGCAAATTATTGCTTTCGAATCTAAGTATTATTTACCAAAACCTGGAAAAACGGCCGTTTTTAAGGTTTGATCCATTTCCTAAAAAACTTTGAAAAACGGGAGTTTTGGATGATGCAAATATCTTCAATTTTTTAAATTAAGGTCTCCGTATATAAGTAATATTAGGCAAAAACATGCAAAAACGGCCAGTTTTAAGATTCGATCGATTTCTTAAAAAAAAGCTTGAAAAACGTCAGTTTTGGGAAAATAAACCGTTTTTCAAACTTAGCAAGTTATTGCTCTCGAATCAAAGTATTATTTACCAAAACCTAGAAAAACGGCCGTTTTTAGGGTTTGATCCATTTCCTAAAAAACTTTGAAAAACGGGAGTTTTTGGATAATGCAAATATCTTCAACTTATCAAATTAAGGTCTCCGTATATAAGTAATATTCGGCAAAAACATGCAAAAACGGCCAGTTTTGAGATTCAATCGATTTCTTAAAAAAAGCTTTAAAAACGTCAGTTTTAGGAAAATAAACCGTTTTTTCAAACTTAGCATGTTATTGCTCTCGAATCTAGGTATTGTTTACCAAAACCTGGAAAAACGGCCGTTTTTAAGGTTTGATCCATTTCCTAAAAAACTTTGAAAAACGGGAGTTTTCGGATAATGCAAATATCTTCAACTTATCAAATTAAGGTCTCCGTATATAAGTAATATTGGGCAAAAACATGCAAAAACGGCCAGTTTTGAGATTCGATCGATTTCTTAAAAAAAGCTTTAATAACGTCAGTTTTGGGAAAATAAACCGTTTTTTCAAACTTAGCATGTTATTGCTCTCGAATCTAGGTATTATTTACCAAAACCTGAAAAAACGGCCGTTTTTAAGGTTTGATCCATTTCCTAAAAAAACATTGAAAAACGGGAGTTTTCGGATAATGCAAATATCTTCAACTTATCAAATTAAGGTCTCCAGGTATAAGTAATATTAGGCAAAAACATGGAAAAACGGCCAGTTTTAAGATTCAATCGACTTCTTAAAAAAAGCTTGAAAATCGTCAGTTTTGGGAAAATAAACCGTTTTTTAAACTTAGCAAGTTATTGCTCTCGAATCAAAGTATTATTTACCAAAACCTGGAAAAACGGCCGTTTTTAAGGTTTGATCCATTTCCTAAAAAACTTTAAAAATCGGGAGTTTTTGGATAATGCAAATATCTTCAATTTATCAAATTAAGGTCTCCGTATATAAGTAATATTAGGCAAAAACATGCAAAAACGGCCAGTTTTGAGATTCGATCGATTTCTTAAAAAAAGCTTGAAAAACGTCAGTTTTGGGAAAATAAACCGTTTTTCAAACTTAGCAAGTTATTGCTCTCTAATCTAAGTAATATTAACGAAAACCAGGAAAAACGGCCGTTTTTAAGGTTTGATCCATTTCCAAGAAAAGATTGAAAAGCTGGAGTTTTTTAGGTGATGGAAATATCTTTAAACTAATCAAATTGAGGTCTCCGAGTATAAGTAAGATTAAGCAAAAACATGCAAAAACGGCCAGTTTTTAGATTCGATCGATTTCTTAAAAAAAGCTTGAAAAACGTCAGTTTTGGAAAAATATACCGTTTTTCAAACTTAGCAAATTATTGCTTTCGAATCTAAGTATTATTTACCAAAACCTGGAAAAGCGGCCGTTTTTAAGGTTTGATCCATTTCCTTAAAAACATTGAGAAACGGGAGTTTTTGGATAATGCTAATATCTTCAACTTATCAAATTAAGGTCTCCGTGTATAAGTAATATTAGGCAAAAACATGCAAAAACGGCCAGTTTTGAGATTCGATCGATTTCTTAAAAAAAGCTTGAAAAACGTCAGTTTTGGGAAAATAAACCGTTTTTCAAACTTAGCAAGTTATTGCTCTCGTATCTACGTAATATTAACCAAAACCTAGCAAAAACAGCCGTTTTTAAGGTTTGATCCATTTCCAAGAAAAGATTGAAAAACTGGAGTTTTTTAGGTGATGGAAATATCTTTAAACTAATCAAATTGAGGTCTCCGAGTATAAGTAAGATTAAGCAAAAACATGCAAAAGCGGCCAGTTTTGGGTTTCGATCGATTTCTTAAAAAACGCTTGGAAAACGTCAGTTTTGGGAAAATGAACCGTTTTTCAAACTTAGCAAGTTATTGCTCTCGAATCTAAGTTATATTATTCAAAACCTGAAAAATCGGCCGATTTTAAGGTTTGATCCATTTCCTAAAAAAGATTGAAAAACGGGAGTTCTTTGGATGATGGAAATATCTTCAAACTAATCAAATTGAAGTCTCCGAGTATAAGTAATATTAAGCCAAAACATGCCAAAACGGCCATTTTTAAAATTCGATCGATTTCTTAAAAAATGCTTGAAAAACTTCAATTTGGGGAAAATATACCGTTTTTCAAACTTAGCAAATTATTGCTTTCGAATCTAAGTATTATTTACCAAAACCTGGAAAAACGGCCGTTTTTAAGGTTTGATCCATTTCCTGAAAAACTTTGAAAAACGGGAGTTTTGGATGATTCAAATATCTTCAATTTTTTAAATTAAGGTCTCCGTATATAAGTAATATTAGGCAAAAACATGCAAAAACGGCCAGTTTTGAGATTCGATCGATTTCTTAAAAAAAAGCTTGAAAAACGTCAGTTTTGGGAAAATAAACCGTTTTTCAAACTTAGCAAGTTATTGCTCTCGAATCAAAGTATTATTTACCAAAACCTGAAAAAACGGCCGTTTTTAGGGTTTGATCCATTTCCTAAAAAACTTTGAAAAACGGGAGTTTTTGGATAATGCAAATATCTTCAACTTATCAAATTAAGGTCTCCGTATATAAGTAATATTCGGCAAAAACATGCAAAAACGGCCAGTTTTGAGATTCAATCGATTTCTTAAAAAAAGCTTTAAAAACGTCAGTTTTAGGAAAATAAACCGTTTTTTCAAACTTAGCATGTTATTGCTCTCGAATCTAGGTATTATTTACCAAAACCTGGAAAAACGGCCGTTTTTAAGGTTTGATCCATTTCCTAAAAAAACATTGAAAAACGGGAGTTTTCGGATAATGCAAATATCTTCAACTTATCAAATTAAGGTCTCCGAGTATAAGTAATATTAGGCAAAAACATGCAAAAACGGCCAGTTTTGAGATTCGATCGATTTCTTAAAAAAAGCTTGAAAAACGTCAGTTTTGGGAAAATAAACCGTTTTTCAAACTTAGCAAGTTATTGCTCTCTAATCTAAGTAATATTAACGAAAACCAGGAAAAACGGCCGTTTTTAAGGTTTGATCCATTTCCAAGAAAAGATTGAAAAGCTGGAGTTTTTTAGGTGATGGAAATATCTTTAAACTAATCAAATTGAGGTCTCCGAGTATAAGTAAGATTAAGCAAAAACATGCAAAAGCGGCCAGTTTTGGGTTTCGATCGATTTCTTAAAAAATGCTTGGAAAACGTCAGTTTTGGGAAAATGAACCGTTTTTCAAACTTAGCAAGTTATTGCTCTCGTATCTAAGTAATATTAACCAAAACCTAGCAAAAACAGCCGTTTTTAAGGTTTGATCCATTTCCTAAAATGATTAAATAACGGGAGTTTTTTGGATGATGCAAATATCTTCAACTTATCAAATTAAGGTCTCCAAGTATAAGTAATATTAAGCAAAAAAATGCAAAAACGGCCAGTTTTGAGATTCGATCGATTTCTTAAAAAAAGCTTAAAAAACGTCAGTTTTGTGAAAATAAACCGTTTTTCAAACTTAGCAAGTTATTGCTCTCGAATAAAAGTATTATTTTAAAAAACCTGGAAAAACGTCCGTTTTTAAGGTTTGATCCATTTCCTAAAAAACTTTGAAAAACGGGAGTTTTTGGATGATGCAAATATCTTCAATTTTTTAAATTAAGGTCTCCGTATATAAGTAATATTAGGCAAAAACATCCAAAAACGGCTAGTTTTGAGATTCGATCGATTTCTTAAAAAAAAGCTTGAAAAACGTCAGTTTTGGGAAAATAAACCGTTTTTCAAACTTAGCAAGTTATTGCTCTCGAATCAAAGTATTATTTACCAAAACCTGGAAAAACGGCCGTTTTTAAGGTTTGATCCATTTCCTAAAAAACTTTGAAAAACGGGAGTTTTCGGATAATGCAAATATCTTCAACTTATCAAATTAAGGTCTCCGTATATAAGTAATATTGGGCAAAAACATGCAAAAACGGCCAGTTTTGAGATTCGATCGATTTCTTAAAAAAAGCTTTAAAAACGTCAGTTTTGGGAAAATAAACCGTTTTTTCAAACTTAGCATGTTATTGCTTTCGAATATAGGTATTATTTACCAAAACCTGAAAAAACGGCCGTTTTTAAGGTTTGATCCATTTCCTAAAAAAACATTGAAAAACGGGAGTTTTCGGATAATGCAAATATCTTCAACTTATCAAATTAAGGTCTCCGTATATAAGTAATATTGGGCAAAAACATGGAAAAACGGCCAGTTTTAAGATTCGATCGATTTCTTAAAAAAAGCTTTAAAAACGTCAGTTTTGGGAAAATAAACCGTTTTTTCAAACTTAGCATGTTATTGCTTTCGAATATAGGTATTATTTACCAAAACCTGAAAAAACGGCCGTTTTTAAGGTTTGATCCATTTCCTAAAAAAACATTGAAAAACGGGAGTTTTCGGATAATGCAAATATCTTCAACTTATCAAATTAAGGTCTCCGAGTATAGCTAATATTAGGCAAAAACATGGAAAAACGGCCAGTTTTAAGATTCAATCGATTTCTTAAAAAAAGCTTGAAAATCGTCAGTTTTGGGAAAATAAACCGTTTTTCAAACTTAGCAAGTTATTGCTCTCTAATCTAAGTAATATTAACGAAAACCAGGAAAAACGGCCGTTTTTAAGGTTTGATCCATTTCCAAGAAAAGATTGAAAAGCTGGAGTTTTTTAGGTGATGGAAATATCTTTAAACTAATCAAATTGAGGTCTCCGAGTATAAGTAAGATTAAGCAAAAACATGCAAAAGCGGCCAGTTTTGGGTTTCGATCGATTTCTTAAAAAATGCTTGGAAAACGTCAGTTTTGGGAAAACGAACCGTTTTTCAAACTTAGCAAGTTATTGCTCTCGAATCTAAGTTATATTATTCAAAACCTGAAAAATCGGCCGATTTTAAGGTTTGATCCATTTCCTAAAAAAGATTGAAAAACGGGAGTTTTTTGAATGATGGAAATATCTTCAAACTAATCAAATTGAAGTCTCCGAGTATAAGTAATATTAAGCAAAAACATGCAAAAACGGCCAGTTTTTAGATTCGATCGATTTCTTAAAAAAAGCTCGAAAAACGTCAGTTTTGGAAAAATATACCGTTTTTCAAACTTAGCAAATTATTGCTTTCGAATCTAAGTATTATTTACCAAAACCTGGAAAAGCGGCCGTTTTTAAGGTTTGATCCATTTCCTTAAAAACATTGAGAAACGGGAGTTTTTGGATAATGCTAATATCTTCAACTTATCAAATTAAGGTCTCCGTGTATAAGTAATATTAGGCAAAAACATGCAAAAACGGCCAGTTTTGAGATTCGATCGATTTCTTAAAAAAAGCTTGAAAAACGTCAGTTTTGGGAAAATAAACCGTTTTTCAAACTTAGCAAGTTATTGCTCTCGTATCTAAGTAATATTAACCAAAACCTAGCAAAAACAGCCGTTTTTAAGGTTTGATCCATTTCCTAAAATGATTAAATAACGGGAGTTTTTTGGATGATGCAAATATCTTCAACTTATCAAATTAAGGTCTCCAAGTATAAGTAATATTAAGCAAAAAAATGCAAAAACGGCCAGTTTTGAGATTCGATCGATTTCTTAAAAAAAGCTTAAAAAACGTCAGTTTTGGGAAAATAAACCGTTTTTCAAACTTAGCAAGTTATTGCTCTCGAATAAAAGTATTATTTTTAAAAACCTGGAAAAACGTCCGTTTTTAAGGTTTGATCCATTTCCTAAAAAACTTTGAAAAACGGGAGTTTTTGGATGATGCAAATATCTTCAATTTTTTAAATTAAGGTCTCCGTATATAAGTAATATTAGGCAAAAACATCCAAAAACGGCTAGTTTTGAGATTCGATCGATTTCTTAAAAAAAAGCTTGAAAAACGTCAGTTTTGGGAAAATAAACCGTTTTTCAAACTTAGCAAGTTATTGCTCTCGAATCAAAGTATTATTTACCAAAACCTGGAAAAACGGCCGTTTTTAAGGTTTGATCCATTTCCTAAAAAACTTTGAAAAACGGGAGTTTTCGGATAATGCAAATATCTTCAACTTATCAAATTAAGGTCTCCGTATATAAGTAATATTGGGCAAAAACATGCAAAAACGGCCAGTTTTGAGATTCGATCGATTTCTTAAAAAAAGCTTTAAAAACGTCAGTTTTGGGAAAATAAACCGTTTTTTCAAACTTAGCATGTTATTGCTCTCGAATCTAGGTATTATTTACCAAAACCTGAAAAAACGGCCGTTTTTAAGGTTTGATCCATTTCCTAAAAAAACATTGAAAAACGGGAGTTTTCGGATAATGCAAATATCTTCAACTTATCAAATTAAGGTCTCCGAGTATAAGTAATATTAGGCAAAAACATGGAAAAACGGCCAGTTTTAAGATTCAATCGACTTCTTAAAAAAAGCTTGAAAATCGTCAGTTTTGGGAAAATAAACCGTTTTTTAAACTTAGCAAGTTATTGCTCTCGAATCAAAGTATTATTTACCAAAACCTGGAAAAACGGCCGTTTTTAAGGTTTGATCCATTTCCTAAAAAACTTTAAAAATCGGGAGTTTTTGGATAATGCAAATATCTTCAATTTATCAAATTAAGGTCTCCGTATATAAGTAATATTAGGCAAAAACATGCAAAAACGGCCAGTTTTGAGATTCGATCGATTTCTTAAAAAAAGCTTGAAAAACGTCAGTTTTGGGAAAATAAACCGTTTTTCAAACTTAGCAAGTTATTGCTCTCTAATCTAAGTAATATTAACGAAAACCAGGAAAAACGGCCGTTTTTAAGGTTTGATCCATTTCAAAGAAAAGATTGAAAAGCTGGAGTTTTTTAGGTGATGGAAATATCTTTAAACTAATCAAATTGAGGTCTCCGAGTATAAGTAAGATTAAGCAAAAACATGCAAAAGCGGCCAGTTTTGGGTTTCGATCGATTTCTTAAAAAATGCTTGGAAAACGTCAGTTTTGGGAAAATGAACCGTTTTTCAAACTTAGCAAGTTATTGCTCTCGAATCTAAGTTATATTATTCAAAACCTGAAAAATCGGCCGATTTTAAGGTTTGATCCATTTCCTAAAAAAGATTGAAAAACGGGAGTTTTTTGAATGATGGAAATATCTTCAAACTAATCAAATTGAAGTCTCCGAGTATAAGTAATATTAAGCAAAAACATGCAAAAACGGCCAGTTTTTAGATTCGATTGATTTCTTAAAAAAAGCTTGAAAAACGTCAGTTTTGGAAAAATATACCGTTTTTCAAACTTAGCAAATTATTGCTTTCGAATCTAAGTATTATTTACCAAAACCTGGAAAAACGGCCGTTTTTAAGGTTTGATCCATTTCCTAAAAAACTTTGAAAAACGGGAGTTTTGGATGATGCAAATATCTTCAATTTTTTAAATTAAGGTCTCCGTATATAAGTAATATTAGGCAAAAACATGCAAAAACGGCCAGTTTTAAGATTCGATCGATTTCTTAAAAAAAAGCTTGAAAAACGTCAGTTTTGGGAAAATAAACCGTTTTTCAAACTTAGCAAGTTATTGCTCTCGAATCAAAGTATTATTTACCAAAACCTAGAAAAACGGCCGTTTTTAGGGTTTGATCCATTTCCTAAAAAACTTTGAAAAACGGGAGTTTTTGGATAATGCAAATATCTTCAACTTATCAAATTAAGGTCTCCGTATATAAGTAATATTCGGCAAAAACATGCAAAAACGGCCAGTTTTAAGATTCAATCGATTTCTTAAAAAAAGCTTTAAAAACGTCAGTTTTAGGAAAATAAACCGTTTTTTCAAACTTAGCATGTTATTGCTCTCGAATCTAGGTATTGTTTACCAAAACCTGGAAAAACGGCCGTTTTTAAGGTTTGATCCATTTCCTAAAAAACTTTGAAAAACGGGAGTTTTCGGATAATGCAAATATCTTCAACTTATCAAATTAAGGTCTCCGTATATAAGTAATATTGGGCAAAAACATGCAAAAACGGCCAGTTTTGAGATTCGATCGATTTCTTAAAAAAAGCTTTAATAACGTCAGTTTTGGGAAAATAAACCGTTTTTTCAAACTTAGCATGTTATTGCTCTCGAATCTAGGTATTATTTACCAAAACCTGAAAAAACGGCCGTTTTTAAGGTTTGATCCATTTCCTAAAAAAACATTGAAAAACGGGAGTTTTCGGATAATGCAAATATCTTCAACTTATCAAATTAAGGTCTCCAGGTATAAGTAATATTAGGCAAAAACATGGAAAAACGGCCAGTTTTAAGATTCAATCGACTTCTTAAAAAAAGCTTGAAAATCGTCAGTTTTGGGAAAATAAACCGTTTTTTAAACTTAGCAAGTTATTGCTCTCGAATCAAAGTATTATTTACCAAAACCTGGAAAAACGGCCGTTTTTAAGGTTTGATCCATTTCCTAAAAAACTTTAAAAATCGGGAGTTTTTGGATAATGCAAATATCTTCAATTTATCAAATTAAGGTCTCCGTATATAAGTAATATTAGGCAAAAACATGCAAAAACGGCCAGTTTTGAGATTCGATCGATTTCTTAAAAAAAGCTTGAAAAACGTCAGTTTTGGGAAAATAAACCGTTTTTCAAACTTAGCAAGTTATTGCTCTCTAATCTAAGTAATATTAACGAAAACCAGGAAAAACGGCCGTTTTTAAGGTTTGATCCATTTCCAAGAAAAGATTGAAAAGCTGGAGTTTTTTAGGTGATGGAAATATCTTTAAACTAATCAAATTGAGGTCTCCGAGTATAAGTAAGATTAAGCAAAAACATGCAAAAGTGGCCAGTTTTGGGTTTCGATCGATTTCTTAAAAAAAGCTTGAAAAACGTCAGTTTTGGGAAAATAAACCGTTTTTCAAACTTAGCAAGTTATTGCTCTCGTATCTAAGTAATATTAACCAAAACCTAGCAAAAACAGCCGTTTTTAAGGTTTGATCCATTTCCAAGAAAAGATTGAAAAACTGGAGTTTTTTAGGTGATGGAAATATCTTTAAACTAATCAAATTGAGGTCTCCGAGTATAAGTAAGATTAAGCAAAAACATGCAAAAGCGGCCAGTTTTGGGTTTCGATCGATTTCTTAAAAAATGCTTGGAAAACGTCAGTTTTGGGAAAATGAACCGTTTTTCAAACTAAGCAAGTTATTGCTCTCGAATCTAAGTTATATTATTCAAAACCTGAAAAATCGGCCGATTTTAAGGTTTGATCCATTTCCTAAAAAACTTTGAAAAACGGGAGTTTTTTGGATGATGGAAATATCTTCAAACTAATCAAATTGAAGTCTCCGAGTATAAGTAATATTAAGCAAAAACATGCAAAAACGGCCAGTTTTTAGATTCGATCGATTTCTTAAAAAAAGCTTGAAAAACGTCAGTTTTGGAAAAATATACCGTTTTTCAAACTTAGCAAATTATTGCTTTCGAATCTAAGTATTTTTTACCAAAACCTGGAAAAACGGCCGTTTTTAAGGTTTGATCCATTTCCTAAAAAACTTTGAAAAACGGGAGTTTTGGATGATGCAAATATCTTCAATTTTTTAAATTAAGGTCTCCGTATATAAGTAATATTAGGCAAAAACATGCAAAAACGGCCAGTTTTAAGATTCGATCGATTTCTTAAAAAAAAGCTTGAAAAACGTCAGTTTTGGGAAAATAAACCGTTTTTCAAACTTAGCAAGTTATTGCTCTCGAATCAAAGTATTATTTACCAAAACCTAGAAAAACGGCCGTTTTTAGGGTTTGATCCATTTCCTAAAAAACTTTAAAAAACGGGAGTTTTTGGATAATGCAAATATCTTCAACTTATCAAATTAAGGTCTCCGTATATAAGTAATATTCGGCAAAAACATGCAAAAACAGCCAGTTTTGAGATTCAATCGATTTCTTAAAAAAAGCTTTAAAAACGTCAGTTTTAGGAAAATAAACCGTTTTTTCAAACTTAGCATGTTATTGCTCTCGAATCTAGGTATTGTTTACCAAAACCTGGAAAAACGGCCGTTTTTAAGGTTTGATCCATTTCCTAAAAAAACATTGAAAAACGGGAGTTTTCGGATAATGCAAATATCTTCAACTTATCAAATTAAGGTCTCCAGGTATAAGTAATATTAGGCAAAAACATGGAAAAACGGCCAGTTTTAAGATTCAATCGACTTCTTAAAAAAAGCTTGAAAATCGTCAGTTTTGGGAAAATAAACCGTTTTTTAAACTTAGCAAGTTATTGCTCTCGAATCAAAGTATTATTTACCAAAACCTGGAAAAACGGCCGTTTTTAAGGTTTGATCCATTTCCTAAAAAACTTTAAAAATCGGGAGTTTTTGGATAATGCAAATATCTTCAATTTATCAAATTAAGGTCTCCGTATATAAGTAATATTAGGCAAAAACATGCAAAAACGGCCAGTTTTGAGATTCGATCGATTTCTTAAAAAAAGCTTGAAAAACGTCAGTTTTGGGAAAATAAACCGTTTTTCAAACTTAGCAAGTTATTGCTCTCTAATCTAAGTAATATTAACGAAAACCAGGAAAAACGGCCGTTTTTAAGGTTTGATCCATTTCCAAGAAAAGATTGAAAAGCTGGAGTTTTTTAGGTGATGGAAATATCTTTAAACTAATCAAATTGAGGTCTCCGAGTATAAGTAAGATTAAGCAAAAACATGCAAAAGTGGCCAGTTTTGGGTTTCGATCGATTTCTTAAAAAAAGCTTAAAAAACGTCAGTTTTGGGAAAATAAACCGTTTTTCAAACTTAGCAAGTTATTGCTCTCGTATCTAAGTAATATTAACGAAAACCAGGAAAAACGGCCGTTTTTAAGGTTTGATCCATTTCCAAGAAAAGATTGAAAAGCTGGAGTTTTTTAGGTGATGGAAATATCTTTAAACTAATCAAATTGAGGTCTCCGAGTATAAGTAAGATTAAGCAAAAACATGCAAAAGTGGCCAGTTTTGGGTTTCGATCGATTTCTTAAAAAAAGCTTAAAAAACGTCAGTTTTGGGAAAATAAACCGTTTTTCAAACTTAGCAAGTTATTGCTCTCTAATCTAAGTAATATTAACGAAAACCAGGAAAAACGGCCGTTTTTAAGGTTTGATCCATTTCCAAGAAAAGATTGAAAAGCTGGAGTTTTTTAGGTGATGGAAATATCTTTAAACTAATCAAATTGAGGTCTCCGAGTATAAGTAAGATTAAGCAAAAACATGCAAAAGCGGCCAGTTTTGGGTTTCGATCGATTTCTTAAAAAATGCTTGGAAAACGTCAGTTTTGGGAAAACGAACCGTTTTTCAAACTTAGCAAGTTATTGCTCTCGAATCTAAGTTATATTATTCAAAACCTGAAAAATCGGCCGATTTTAAGGTTTGATCCATTTCCTAAAAAAGATTGAAAAACGGGAGTTTTTTGAATGATGGAAATATCTTCAAACTAATCAAATTGAAGTCTCCGAGTATAAGTAATATTAAGCAAAAACATGCAAAAACGGCCAGTTTTTAGATTCGATCGATTTCTTAAAAAAAGCTCGAAAAACGTCAGTTTTGGAAAAATATACCGTTTTTCAAACTTAGCAAATTATTGCTTTCGAATCTAAGTATTATTTACCAAAACCTGGAAAAGCGGCCGTTTTTAAGGTTTGATCCATTTCCTTAAAAACATTGAGAAACGGGAGTTTTTGGATAATGCTAATATCTTCAACTTATCAAATTAAGGTCTCCGTGTATAAGTAATATTAGGCAAAAACATGCAAAAACGGCCAGTTTTGAGATTCGATCGATTTCTTAAAAAAAGCTTGAAAAACGTCAGTTTTGGGAAAATAAACCGTTTTTCAAACTTAGCAAGTTATTGCTCTCGTATCTAAGTAATATTAACCAAAACCTAGCAAAAACAGCCGTTTTTAAGGTTTGATCCATTTCCTAAAATGATTAAATAACGGGAGTTTTTTGGATGATGCAAATATCTTCAACTTATCAAATTAAGGTCTCCAAGTATAAGTAATATTAAGCAAAAAAATGCAAAAACGGCCAGTTTTGAGATTCGATCGATTTCTTAAAAAAAGCTTAAAAAACGTCAGTTTTGGGAAAATAAACCGTTTTTCAAACTTAGCAAGTTATTGCTCTCGAATAAAAGTATTATTTTTAAAAACCTGGAAAAACGTCCGTTTTTAAGGTTTGATCCATTTCCTAAAAAACTTTGAAAAACGGGAGTTTTTGGATGATGCAAATATCTTCAATTTTTTAAATTAAGGTCTCCGTATATAAGTAATATTAGGCAAAAACATCCAAAAACGGCTAGTTTTGAGATTCGATCGATTTCTTAAAAAAAAGCTTGAAAAACGTCAGTTTTGGGAAAATAAACCGTTTTTCAAACTTAGCAAGTTATTGCTCTCGAATCAAAGTATTATTTACCAAAACCTGGAAAAACGGCCGTTTTTAAGGTTTGATCCATTTCCTAAAAAACTTTGAAAAACGGGAGTTTTCGGATAATGCAAATATCTTCAACTTATCAAATTAAGGTCTCCGTATATAAGTAATATTGGGCAAAAACATGCAAAAACGGCCAGTTTTGAGATTCGATCGATTTCTTAAAAAAAGCTTTAAAAACGTCAGTTTTGGGAAAATAAACCGTTTTTTCAAACTTAGCATGTTATTGCTCTCGAATCTAGGTATTATTTACCAAAACCTGAAAAAACGGCCGTTTTTAAGGTTTGATCCATTTCCTAAAAAAACATTGAAAAACGGGAGTTTTCGGATAATGCAAATATCTTCAACTTATCAAATTAAGGTCTCCGAGTATAAGTAATATTAGGCAAAAACATGGAAAAACGGCCAGTTTTAAGATTCAATCGACTTCTTAAAAAAAGCTTGAAAATCGTCAGTTTTGGGAAAATAAACCGTTTTTTAAACTTAGCAAGTTATTGCTCTCGAATCAAAGTATTATTTACCAAAACCTGGAAAAACGGCCGTTTTTAAGGTTTGATCCATTTCCTAAAAAACTTTAAAAATCGGGAGTTTTTGGATAATGCAAATATCTTCAATTTATCAAATTAAGGTCTCCGTATATAAGTAATATTAGGCAAAAACATGCAAAAACGGCCAGTTTTGAGATTCGATCGATTTCTTAAAAAAAGCTTGAAAAACGTCAGTTTTGGGAAAATAAACCGTTTTTCAAACTTAGCAAGTTATTGCTCTCTAATCTAAGTAATATTAACGAAAACCAGGAAAAACGGCCGTTTTTAAGGTTTGATCCATTTCCAAGAAAAGATTGAAAAGCTGGAGTTTTTTAGGTGATGGAAATATCTTTAAACTAATCAAATTGAGGTCTCCGAGTATAAGTAAGATTAAGCAAAAACATGCAAAAGCGGCCAGTTTTGGGTTTCGATCGATTTCTTAAAAAATGCTTGGAAAACGTCAGTTTTGGGAAAATGAACCGTTTTTCAAACTTAGCAAGTTATTGCTCTCGAATCTAAGTTATATTATTCAAAACCTGAAAAATCGGCCGATTTTAAGGTTTGATCCATTTCCTAAAAAAGATTGAAAAACGGGAGTTTTTTGAATGATGGAAATATCTTCAAACTAATCAAATTGAAGTCTCCGAGTATAAGTAATATTAAGCAAAAACATGCAAAAACGGCCAGTTTTTAGATTCGATTGATTTCTTAAAAAAAGCTTGAAAAACGTCAGTTTTGGAAAAATATACCGTTTTTCAAACTTAGCAAATTATTGCTTTCGAATCTAAGTATTATTTACCAAAACCTGGAAAAACGGCCGTTTTTAAGGTTTGATCCATTTCCTAAAAAACTTTGAAAAACGGGAGTTTTGGATGATGCAAATATCTTCAATTTTTTAAATTAAGGTCTCCGTATATAAGTAATATTAGGCAAAAACATGCAAAAACGGCCAGTTTTAAGATTCGATCGATTTCTTAAAAAAAAGCTTGAAAAACGTCAGTTTTGGGAAAATAAACCGTTTTTCAAACTTAGCAAGTTATTGCTCTCGAATCAAAGTATTATTTACCAAAACCTAGAAAAACGGCCGTTTTTAGGGTTTGATCCATTTCCTAAAAAACTTTGAAAAACGGGAGTTTTTGGATAATGCAAATATCTTCAACTTATCAAATTAAGGTCTCCGTATATAAGTAATATTCGGCAAAAACATGCAAAAACGGCCAGTTTTGAGATTCAATCGATTTCTTAAAAAAAGCTTTAAAAACGTCAGTTTTAGGAAAATAAACCGTTTTTTCAAAATTAGCATGTTATTGCTCTCGAATCTAGGTATTGTTTACCAAAACCTGGAAAAACGGCCGTTTTTAAGGTTTGATCCATTTCCTAAAAAACTTTGAAAAACGGGAGTTTTCGGATAATGCAAATATCTTCAACTTATCAAATTAAGGTCTCCGTATATAAGTAATATTGGGCAAAAACATGCAAAAACGGCCAGTTTTGAGATTCGATCGATTTCTTAAAAAAAGCTTTAATAACGTCAGTTTTGGGAAAATAAACCGTTTTTTCAAACTTAGCATGTTATTGCTCTCGAATCTAGGTATTATTTACCAAAACCTGAAAAAACGGCCGTTTTTAAGGTTTGATCCATTTCCTAAAAAAACATTGAAAAACGGGAGTTTTCGGATAATGCAAATATCTTCAACTTATCAAATTAAGGTCTCCAGGTATAAGTAATATTAGGCAAAAACATGGAAAAACGGCCAGTTTTAAGATTCAATCGACTTCTTAAAAAAAGCTTGAAAATCGTCAGTTTTGGGAAAATAAACCGTTTTTTAAACTTAGCAAGTTATTGCTCTCGAATCAAAGTATTATTTACCAAAACCTGGAAAAACGGCCGTTTTTAAGGTTTGATCCATTTCCTAAAAAACTTTAAAAATCGGGAGTTTTTGGATAATGCAAATATCTTCAATTTATCAAATTAAGGTCTCCGTATATAAGTAATATTAGGCAAAAACATGCAAAAACGGCCAGTTTTGAGATTCGATCGATTTCTTAAAAAAAGCTTGAAAAACGTCAGTTTTGGGAAAATAAACCGTTTTTCAAACTTAGCAAGTTATTGCTCTCTAATCTAAGTAATATTAACGAAAACCAGGAAAAACGGCCGTTTTTAAGGTTTGATCCATTTCCAAGAAAAGATTGAAAAGCTGGAGTTTTTTAGGTGATGGAAATATCTTTAAACTAATCAAATTGAGGTCTCCGAGTATAAGTAAGATTAAGCAAAAACATGCAAAAGCGGCCAGTTTTGGGTTTCGATCGATTTCTTAAAAAATGCTTGGAAAACGTCAGTTTTGGGAAAACGAACCGTTTTTCAAACTTAGCAAGTTATTGCTCTCGAATCTAAGTTATATTATTCAAAACCTGAAAAATCGGCCGATTTTAAGGTTTGATCCATTTCCTAAAAAAGATTGAAAAACGGGAGTTTTTTGAATGATGGAAATATCTTCAAACTAATCAAATTGAAGTCTCCGAGTATAAGTAATATTAAGCAAAAACATGCAAAAACGGCCAGTTTTTAGATTCGATCGATTTCTTAAAAAAAGCTCGAAAAACGTCAGTTTTGGAAAAATATACCGTTTTTCAAACTTAGCAAATTATTGCTTTCGAATCTAAGTATTATTTACCAAAACCTGGAAAAGCGGCCGTTTTTAAGGTTTGATCCATTTCCTTAAAAACATTGAGAAACGGGAGTTTTTGGATAATGCTAATATCTTCAACTTATCAAATTAAGGTCTCCGTGTATAAGTAATATTAGGCAAAAACATGCAAAAACGGCCAGTTTTGAGATTCGATCGATTTCTTAAAAAAAGCTTGAAAAACGTCAGTTTTGGGAAAATAAACCGTTTTTCAAACTTAGCAAGTTATTGCTCTCGTATCTAAGTAATATTAACCAAAACCTAGCAAAAACAGCCGTTTTTAAGGTTTGATCCATTTCCAAGAAAAGATTGAAAAACTGGAGTTTTTTAGGTGATGGAAATATCTTTAAACTAATCAAATTGAGGTCTCCGAGTATAAGTAAGATTAAGCAAAAACATGCAAAAGCGGCCAGTTTTGGGTTTCGATCGATTTCTTAAAAAATGCTTGGAAAACGTCAGTTTTGGGAAAATGAACCGTTTTTCAAACTTAGCAAGTTATTGCTCTCGAATCTAAGTTATATTATTCAAAACCTGAAAAATCGGCCGATTTTAAGGTTTGATCCATTTCCTAAAAAAGATTGAAAAACGGGAGTTTTTTGGATGATGGAAATATCTTCAAACTAATCAAATTGAAGTCTCCGAGTATAAGTAATATTAAGCAAAAACATGCAAAAACGGCCAGTTTTTAGATTCGATCGATTTCTTAAAAAAAGCTTGAAAAACGTCAGTTTTGGAAAAATATACCGTTTTTCAAACTTAGCAAATTATTGCTTTCGAATCTAAGTATTATTTACCAAAACCTGGAAAAACGGCCGTTTTTAAGGTTTGATCCATTTCCTAAAAAACTTTGAAAAACGGGAGTTTTGGATGATGCAAATATCTTCAATTTTTTAAATTAAGGTCTCCGTATATAAGTAATATTAGGCAAAAACATGCAAAAACGGCCAGTTTTAAGATTCGAACGATTTCTTAAAAAAAAGCTTGAAAAACGTCAGTTTTGGGAAAATAAACCGTTTTTCAAACTTAGCAAGTTATTGCTCTCGAATCAAAGTATTATTTACCAAAACCTAGAAAAACGGCCGTTTTAGGGTTTGATCCATTTCCTAAAAAACTTTGAAAAACGGGAGTTTTTGGATAATGCAAATATCTTCAACTTATCAAATTAAGGTCTCCGTATATAAGTAATATTAGGCAAAAACATCCAAAAACGGCCAGTTTTAAGATTCAATCGATTTCTTAAAAAAAGCTTTAAAAACGTCAGTTTTAGGAAAATAAACCGTTTTTTCAAACTTAGCATGTTATTGCTCTCGAATCTAGGTATTGTTTACCAAAACCTGGAAAAACGGCCGTTTTTAAGGTTTGATCCATTTCCTAAAAAACTTTGAAAAACGGGAGTTTTCGGATAATGCAAATATCTTCAACTTATCAAATTAAGGTCTCCGTATATAAGTAATATTGGGCAAAAACATGCAAAAACGGCCAGTTTTGAGATTCGATCGATTTCTTAAAAAAAGCTTTAATAACGTCAGTTTTGGGAAAATAAACCGTTTTTTCAAACTTAGCATGTTATTGCTCTCGAATCTAGGTATTATTTACCAAAACCTGAAAAAACGGCCGTTTTTAAGGTTTGATCCATTTCCTAAAAAAACATTGAAAAACGGGAGTTTTCGGATAATGCAAATATCTTCAACTTATCAAATTAAGGTCTCCAGGTATAAGTAATATTAGGCAAAAACATGGAAAAACGGCCAGTTTTAAGATTCAATCGACTTCTTAAAAAAAGCTTGAAAATCGTCAGTTTTGGGAAAATAAACCGTTTTTTAAACTTAGCAAGTTATTGCTCTCGAATCAAAGTATTATTTACCAAAACCTGGAAAAACGGCCGTTTTTAAGGTTTGATCCATTTCCTAAAAAACTTTAAAAATCGGGAGTTTTTGGATAATGCAAATATCTTCAATTTATCAAATTAAGGTCTCCGTATATAAGTAATATTAGGCAAAAACATGCAAAAACGGCCAGTTTTGAGATTCGATCGATTTCTTAAAAAAAGCTTGAAAAACGTCAGTTTTGGGAAAATAAACCGTTTTTCAAACTTAGCAAGTTATTGCTCTCTAATCTAAGTAATATTAACGAAAACCAGGAAAAACGGCCGTTTTTAAGGTTTGATCCATTTCCAAGAAAAGATTGAAAAGCTGGAGTTTTTTAGGTGATGGAAATATCTTTAAACTAATCAAATTGAGGTCTCCGAGTATAAGTAAGATTAAGCAAAAACATGCAAAAGTGGCCAGTTTTGGGTTTCGATCGATTTCTTAAAAAAAGCTTGAAAAACGTCAGTTTTGGGAAAATAAACCGTTTTTCAAACTTAGCAAGTTATTGCTCTCGTATCTAAGTAATATTAACCAAAACCTAGCAAAAACAGCCGTTTTTAAGGTTTGATCCATTTCCAAGAAAAGATTGAAAAACTGGAGTTTTTTAGGTGATGGAAATATCTTTAAACTAATCAAATTGAGGTCTCCGAGTATAAGTAAGATTAAGCAAAAACATGCAAAAGCGGCCAGTTTTGGGTTTCGATCGATTTCTTAAAAAATGCTTGGAAAACGTCAGTTTTGGGAAAATGAACCGTTTTTCAAACTTAGCAAGTTATTGCTCTCGAATCTAAGTTATATTATTCAAAACCTGAAAAATCGGCCGATTTTAAGGTTTGATCCATTTCCTAAAAAACTTTGAAAAACGGGAGTTTTTTGGATGATGGAAATATCTTCAAACTAATCAAATTGAAGTCTCCGAGTATAAGTAATATTAAGCAAAAACATGCAAAAACGGCCAGTTTTTAGATTCGATCGATTTCTTAAAAAAAGCTTGAAAAACGTCAGTTTTGGAAAAATATACCGTTTTTCAAACTTAGCAAATTATTGCTTTCGAATCTAAGTATTTTTTACCAAAACCTGGAAAAACGGCCGTTTTTAAGGTTTGATCCATTTCCTAAAAAACTTTGAAAAACGGGAGTTTTGGATGATGCAAATATCTTCAATTTTTTAAATTAAGGTCTCCGTAAATAAGTAATATTAGGCAAAAACATGCAAAAACGGCCAGTTTTAAGATTCGATCGATTTCTTAAAAAAAAGCTTGAAAAACGTCAGTTTTGGGAAAATAAACCGTTTTTCAAACTTAGCAAGTTATTGCTCTCGAATCAAAGTATTATTTACCAAAACCTAGAAAAACGGCCGTTTTTAGGGTTTGATCCATTTCCTAAAAAACTTTAAAAAACGGGAGTTTTTGGATAATGCAAATATCTTCAACTTATCAAATTAAGGTCTCCGTATATAAGTAATATTCGGCAAAAACATGCAAAAACGGCCAGTTTTGAGATTCAATCGATTTCTTAAAAAAAGCTTTAAAAACGTCAGTTTTAGGAAAATAAACCGTTTTTTCAAACTTAGCATGTTATTGCTCTCGAATCTAGGTATTGTTTACCAAAACCTGGAAAAACGGCCGTTTTTAAGGTTTGATCCATTTCCTAAAAAAACATTGAAAAACGGGGAGTTTTCGGATAATGCAAATATCTTCAACTTATCAAATTAAGGTCTCCAGGTATAAGTAATATTAGGCAAAAACATGGAAAAACGGCCAGTTTTAAGATTCAATCGACTTCTTAAAAAAAGCTTGAAAATCGTCAGTTTTGGGAAAATAAACCGTTTTTTAAACTTAGCAAGTTATTGCTCTCGAATCAAAGTATTATTTACCAAAACCTGGAAAAAACGGCCGTTTTTAAGGTTTGATCCATTTCCTAAAAAACTTTAAAAATCGGGAGTTTTTGGATAATGCAAATATCTTCAATTTATCAAATTAAGGTCTCCGTATATAAGTAATATTAGGCAAAAACATGCAAAAACGGCCAGTTTTGAGATTCGATCGATTTCTTAAAAAAAGCTTGAAAAACGTCAGTTTTGGGAAAATAAACCGTTTTTCAAACTTAGCAAGTTATTGCTCTCTAATCTAAGTAATATTAACGAAAACCAGGAAAAACGGCCGTTTTTAAGGTTTGATCCATTTCCAAGAAAAGATTGAAAAGCTGGAGTTTTTTAGGTGATGGAAATATCTTTAAACTAATCAAATTGAGGTCTCCGAGTATAAGTAAGATTAAGCAAAAACATGCAAAAGTGGCCAGTTTTGGGTTTCGATCGATTTCTTAAAAAAAGCTTAAAAAACGTCAGTTTTGGGAAAATAAACCGTTTTTCAAACTTAGCAAGTTATTGCTCTCGTATCTAAGTAATATTAACCAAAACCTAGCAAAAAACAGCCGTTTTTAAGGTTTGATCCATTTCCAAGAAAAGATTGAAAAACTGGAGTTTTTTAGGTGATGGAAATATCTTTAAACTAATCAAATTGAGGTCTCCGAGTATAAGTAAGATTAAGCAAAAACATGCAAAAGCGGCCAGTTTTGGGTTTCGATCGATTTCTTAAAAAATGCTTGGAAAACGTCAGTTTTGGGAAAATGAACCGTTTTTCAAACTTAGCAAGTTATTGCTCTCGAATCTAAGTTATATTATTCAAAACCTGAAAAATCAGCCGATTTTAAGGTTTGATCCATTTCCTAAAAAAGATTGAAAAACGGGAGTTTTTGGATGATGGAAATATCTTCAAACTAATCAAATTGAAGCCTCCGAGTATAAGTAATATTAAGCAAAAACATGCAAAAACGGCCAGTTTTTAGATTCGATCGATTTCTTAAAAAAAGCTTGAAAAACGTCAGTTTTGTTAAAATATACCGTTTTCAAACTTAGCAAATTATTGCTTTCGAATCTAAGTATTATTTACCAAAACCTGGAAAAACGGCCGTTTTTAAGGTTTGATCCATTTCCTAAAAAACTTTGAAAAACGGGAGTTTTGGATGATGCAAATATCTTCAATTTTTTAAATTAAGGTCTCCGTATATAAGTAATATTAGGCAAAAACATGCAAAAACGGCCAGTTTTAAGATTCGATCGATTTCTTAAAAAAAAGCTTGAAAAACGTCAGTTTTGGGAAAATAAACCGTTTTTCAAACTTAGCAAGTTATTGCTCTCGAATCAAAGTATTATTTACCAAAACCTAGAAAAACGGCCGTTTTTAGGGTTTGATCCATTTCCTAAAAAACTTTGAAAAACGGGAGTTTTTGGATTATGCAAATATCTTCAACTTATCAAATTAAGGTCTCCGTATATAAGTAATATTCGGCCAAAACATGCAAAAACGGCCAGTTTTGAGATTTAATCGATTTCTTAAAAAAAGCTTTAAAAACGTCAGTTTAGGAAAATAAACCGTTTTTTCAAACTTAGCATGTTATTGCTCTCGAATCTAGGTATTATTTACCAAAACCTGAAAAACGGCCGTTTTTAAGGTTTGATCCATTTCCTAAAAAAACATTGAAAAACGGGAGTTTTCGGATAATGCAAATATCTTCAACTTATCAAATTAAGGTCTCCGAGTATAAGTAATATTAGGCAAAAACATGGAAAAACAGCCAGTTTTAAGATTCAATCGACTTCTTAAAAAAAGCTTGAAAATCGTCAGTTTTGGGAAATAGACCGTTTTTTAAACTTAGCAAGTTATTGCTCTCGAATCAAAGTATTATTTACCAAAACCTGGAAAAACGGCCGTTTTTAAGGTTTGATCCATTTCCTAAAAAACTTTAAAAATCGGGACTTTTTGGATAATGCAAATATCTTCAATTTATCAAATTAAGGTCTCCGTATATAAGTAATATTAGGCAAAAACATGCAAAAACGGCCAGTTTTGAGATTCGATCGATTTCTTAAAAAAAGCTTGAAAAACGTCAGTTTTGGGAAAATAAACCGTTTTTCAAACTTAGCAAGTTATTGCTCTCTAATCTAAGTAATATTAACGAAAACCAGGAAAAACGGCCTTTTTTAAGGTTTGATCCATTTCCAAGAAAAGATTGAAAAGCTGGAGTTTTTTAGGTGATGGAAATATCTTTAAACTAATCAAATTGAGGTCTCCGAGTATAAGTAAGATTAAGCAAAAACATGCAAAAGCGGCCAGTTTTGGGTTTCGATCGATTTCTTAAAAAATGCTTGGAAAACGTCAGTTTTGGGAAAATGAACCGTTTTTCAAACTTAGCAAGTTATTGCTCTCGAATCTAAGTTATATTATTCAAAACCTGAAAAATCGGCCGATTTTAAGGTTTGATCCATTTCCTAAAAAAGATTGAAAAACGGGAGTTCTTTGGATGATGGAAATATCTTCAAACTAATCAAATTGAAGTCTCCGAGTATAAGTAATATTAAGCCAAAACATGCCAAAACGGCCATTTTTAAAATTCGATCGATTTCTTAAAAAATGCTTGAAAAACTTCAATTTGGGGAAAATATACCGTTTTTCAAACTTAGCAAATTATTGCTTTCGAATCTAAGTATTATTTACCAAAACCTGGAAAAACGGCCGTTTTTAAGGTTTGATCCATTTCCTGAAAAACTTTGAAAAACGGGAGTTTTGGATGATTCAAATATCTTCAATTTTTTAAATTAAGGTCTCCGTATATAAGTAATATTAGGCAAAAACATGCAAAAACGGCCAGTTTTGAGATTCGATCGATTTCTTAAAAAAAAGCTTGAAAAACGTCAGTTTTGGGAAAATAAACCGTTTTTCAAACTTAGCAAGTTATTGCTCTCGAATCAAAGTATTATTTACCAAAACCTGAAAAAACGGCCGTTTTTAGGGTTTGATCCATTTCCTAAAAAACTTTGAAAAACGGGAGTTTTTGGATAATGCAAATATCTTCAACTTATCAAATTAAGGTCTCCGTATATAAGTAATATTCGGCAAAAACATGCAAAAACGGCCAGTTTTGAGATTCAATCGATTTCTTAAAAAAAGCTTTAAAAACGTCAGTTTTAGGAAAATAAACCGTTTTTTTCAAACTTAGCATGTTATTGCTCTCGAATCTAGGTATTATTTACCAAAACCTGGAAAAACGGCCGTTTTTAAGGTTTGATCCATTTCCTAAAAAAACATTGAAAAACGGGAGTTTTCGGATAATGCAAATATCTTCAACTTATCAAATTAAGGTCTCCGAGTATAAGTAATATTAGGCAAAAACATGGAAAAACAGCCATTTTTGAGATTCGATTGATTTCTTTAAAAAAGCTTGAAAAACGTCAGTTTTGGGAAAATAAACCGTTTTTCAAAACTTAGCAAGTTATTGCTCTCGTATCTAAGTAATATTAACCAAAACCTAGCAAAAACAGCCGTTTTTAAGGTTTGATCCATTTCCTAAAATGATTAAATAACGGGAGTTTTTTGGATGATGCAAATATCTTCAACTTATCAAATTAAGGTCTCCAAGTATAAGTAATATTAAGCAAAAAAATGCAAAAACGGCCAGTTTTGAGATTCGATCGATTTCTTAAAAAAAGCTTAAAAAACGTCAGTTTTGTGAAAATAAACCGTTTTTCAAACTTAGCAAGTTATTGCTCTCGAATAAAAGTATTATTTTAAAAAACCTGGAAAAACGTCCGTTTTTAAGGTTTGATCCATTTCCTAAAAAACTTTGAAAAACGGGAGTTTTTGGATGATGCAAATATCTTCAATTTTTTAAATTAAGGTCTCCGTATATAAGTAATATTAGGCAAAAACATCCAAAAACGGCTAGTTTTGAGATTCGATCGATTTCTTAAAAAAAAGCTTGAAAAACGTCAGTTTTGGGAAAATAAACCGTTTTTCAAACTTAGCAAGTTATTGCTCTCGAATCAAAGTATTATTTACCAAAACCTGGAAAAACGGCCGTTTTTAAGGTTTGATCCATTTCCTAAAAAACTTTGAAAAACGGGAGTTTTCGGATAATGCAAATATCTTCAACTTATCAAATTAAGGTCTCCGTATATAAGTAATATTGGGCAAAAACATGCAAAAACGGCCAGTTTTGAGATTCGATCGATTTCTTAAAAAAAGCTTTAAAAACGTCAGTTTTGGGAAAATAAACCGTTTTTTTCAAACTTAGCATGTTATTGCTTTCGAATATAGGTATTATTTACCAAAACCTGAAAAAACGGCCGTTTTTAAGGTTTGATCCATTTCCTAAAAAAACATTGAAAAACGGGAGTTTTCGGATAATGCAAATATCTTCAACTTATCAAATTAAGGTCTCCGTATATAAGTAATATTGGGCAAAAACATGGAAAAACGGCCAGTTTTAAGATTCGATCGATTTCTTAAAAAAAGCTTTAAAAACGTCAGTTTTGGGAAAATAAACCGTTTTTTCAAACTTAGCATGTTATTGCTTTCGAATATAGGTATTATTTACCAAAACCTGAAAAAACGGCCGTTTTTAAGGTTTGATCCATTTCCTAAAAAAACATTGAAAAACGGGAGTTTTCGGATAATGCAAATATCTTCAACTTATCAAATTAAGGTCTCCGAGTATAGCTAATATTAGGCAAAAACATGGAAAAACGGCCAGTTTTAAGATTCAATCGACTTCTTAAAAAAAGCTTGAAAATCGTCAGTTTTGGGAAAATAAACCGTTTTTCAAACTTAGCAAGTTATTGCTCTCTAATCTAAGTAATATTAACGAAAACCAGGAAAAACGGCCGTTTTTAAGGTTTGATCCATTTCCAAGAAAAGATTGAAAAGCTGGAGTTTTTTAGGTGATGGAAATATCTTTAAACTAATCAAATTGAGGTCTCCGAGTATAAGTAAGATTAAGCAAAAACATGCAAAAGCGGCCAGTTTTGGGTTTCGATCGATTTCTTAAAAAATGCTTGGAAAACGTCAGTTTTGGGAAAACGAACCGTTTTTCAAACTTAGCAAGTTATTGCTCTCGAATCTAAGTTATATTATTCAAAACCTGAAAAATCGGCCGATTTTAAGGTTTGATCCATTTCCTAAAAAAGATTGAAAAACGGGAGTTTTTTGAATGATGGAAATATCTTCAAACTAATCAAATTGAAGTCTCCGAGTATAAGTAATATTAAGCAAAAACATGCAAAAACGGCCAGTTTTTAGATTCGATCGATTTCTTAAAAAAAGCTCGAAAAACGTCAGTTTTGGAAAAATATACCGTTTTTCAAACTTAGCAAATTATTGCTTTCGAATCTAAGTATTATTTACCAAAACCTGGAAAAGCGGCCGTTTTTAAGGTTTGATCCATTTCCTTAAAAACATTGAGAAACGGGAGTTTTTGGATAATGCTAATATCTTCAACTTATCAAATTAAGGTCTCCGTGTATAAGTAATATTAGGCAAAAACATGCAAAAACGGCCAGTTTTGAGATTCGATCGATTTCTTAAAAAAAGCTTGAAAAACGTCAGTTTTGGGAAAATAAACCGTTTTTCAAACTTAGCAAGTTATTGCTCTCGTATCTAAGTAATATTAACCAAAACCTAGCAAAAACAGCCGTTTTTAAGGTTTGATCCATTTCCTAAAATGATTAAATAACGGGAGTTTTTTGGATGATGCAAATATCTTCAACTTATCAAATTAAGGTCTCCAAGTATAAGTAATATTAAGCAAAAAAATGCAAAAACGGCCAGTTTTGAGATTCGATCGATTTCTTAAAAAAAGCTTAAAAAACGTCAGTTTTGGGAAAATTAACCGTTTTTCAAACTTAGCAAGTTATTGCTCTCGAATAAAAGTATTATTTTTAAAAACCTGGAAAAACGTCCGTTTTTAAGGTTTGATCCATTTCCTAAAAAACTTTGAAAAACGGGAGTTTTTGGATGATGCAAATATCTTCAATTTTTTAAATTAAGGTCTCCGTATATAAGTAATATTAGGCAAAAACATCCAAAAACGGCTAGTTTTGAGATTCGATCGATTTCTTAAAAAAAAGCTTGAAAAACGTCAGTTTTGGGAAAATAAACCGTTTTTCAAACTTAGCAAGTTATTGCTCTCGAATCAAAGTATTATTTACCAAAACCTGGAAAAACGGCCGTTTTTAAGGTTTGATCCATTTCCTAAAAAACTTTGAAAAACGGGAGTTTTCGGATAATGCAAATATCTTCAACTTATCAAATTAAGGTCTCCAATATAAGTAATATTGGGCAAAAACATGCAAAAACGGCCAGTTTTGAGATTCGATCGATTTCTTAAAAAAAGCTTTAAAAACGTCAGTTTTGGGAAAATAAACCGTTTTTTCAAACTTAGCATGTTATTGCTCTCGAATCTAGGTATTATTTACCAAAACCTGAAAAAACGGCCGTTTTTAAGGTTTGATCCATTTCCTAAAAAAACATTGAAAAACGGGAGTTTTCGGATAATGCAAATATCTTCAACTTATCAAATTAAGGTCTCCGAGTATAAGTAATATTAGGCAAAAACATGGAAAAACGGCCAGTTTTAAGATTCAATCGACTTCTTAAAAAAAGCTTGAAAATCGTCAGTTTTGGGAAAATAAACCGTTTTTTAAACTTAGCAAGTTATTGCTCTCGAATCAAAGTATTATTTACCAAAACCTGGAAAAACGGCCGTTTTTAAGGTTTGATCCATTTCCTAAAAAACTTTAAAAATCGGGAGTTTTTGGATAATGCAAATATCTTCAATTTATCAAATTAAGGTCTCCGTATATAAGTAATATTAGGCAAAAACATGCAAAAACGGCCAGTTTTGAGATTCGATCGATTTCTTAAAAAAAGCTTGAAAAACGTCAGTTTTGGGAAAATAAACCGTTTTTCAAACTTAGCAAGTTATTGCTCTCTAATCTAAGTAATATTAACGAAAACCAGGAAAAACGGCCGTTTTTAAGGTTTGATCCATTTCAAAGAAAAGATTGAAAAGCTGGAGTTTTTTAGGTGATGGAAATATCTTTAAACTAATCAAATTGAGGTCTCCGAGTATAAGTAAGATTAAGCAAAAACATGCAAAAGCGGCCAGTTTTGGGTTTCGATCGATTTCTTAAAAAATGCTTGGAAAACGTCAGTTTTGGGAAAATGAACCGTTTTTCAAACTTAGCAAGTTATTGCTCTCGAATCTAAGTTATATTATTCAAAACCTGAAAAATCGGCCGATTTTAAGGTTTGATCCATTTCCTAAAAAAGATTGAAAAACGGGAGTTTTTTGAATGATGGAAATATCTTCAAACTAATCAAATTGAAGTCTCCGAGTATAAGTAATATTAAGCAAAAACATGCAAAAACGGCCAGTTTTTAGATTCGATTGATTTCTTAAAAAAAGCTTGAAAAACGTCAGTTTTGGAAAAATATACCGTTTTTCAAACTTAGCAAATTATTGCTTTCGAATCTAAGTATTATTTACCAAAACCTGGAAAAACGGCCGTTTTTAAGGTTTGATCCATTTCCTAAAAAACTTTGAAAAACGGGAGTTTTGGATGATGCAAATATCTTCAATTTTTTAAATTAAGGTCTCCGTATATAAGTAATATTAGGCAAAAACATGCAAAAACGGCCAGTTTTAAGATTCGATCGATTTCTTAAAAAAAAGCTTGAAAAACGTCAGTTTTGGGAAAATAAACCGTTTTTCAAACTTAGCAAGTTATTGCTCTCGAATCAAAGTATTATTTACCAAAACCTAGAAAAACGGCCGTTTTTAGGGTTTGATCCATTTCCTAAAAAACTTTGAAAAACGGGAGTTTTTGGATAATGCAAATATCTTCAATTTATCAAATTAAGGTCTCCGTATATAAGTAATATTAGGCAAAAACATGCAAAAACGGCCAGTTTTGAGATTCGATCGATTTCTTAAAAAAAGCTTGAAAAACGTCAGTTTTGGGAAAATAAACCGTTTTTCAAACTTAGCAAGTTATTGCTCTCTAATCTAAGTAATATTAACGAAAACCAGGAAAAACGGCCGTTTTTAAGGTTTGATCCATTTCCAAGGAAAAGATTGAAAAGCTGGAGTTTTTTAGGTGATGGAAATATCTTTAAACTAATCAAATTGAGGTCTCCGAGTATAAGTAAGATTAAGCAAAAACATGCAAAAGTGGCCAGTTTTGGGTTTCGATCGATTTCTTAAAAAAAGCTTGAAAAACGTCAGTTTTGGGAAAATAAACCGTTTTTCAAACTTAGCAAGTTATTGCTCTCGTATCTAAGTAATATTAACCAAAACCTAGCAAAAACAGCCGTTTTTAAGGTTTGATCCATTTCCAAGAAAAGATTGAAAAACTGGAGTTTTTTAGGTGATGGAAATATCTTTAAACTAATCAAATTGAGGTCTCCGAGTATAAGTAAGATTAAGCAAAAACATGCAAAAACGGCCAGTTTTTAGATTCGATCGATTTCTTAAAAAAAGCTTGAAAAACGTCAGTTTTGGAAAAATATACCGTTTTTCAAACTTAGCAAATTATTGCTTTCGAATCTAAGTATTATTTACCAAAACCTGGAAAAGCGGCCGTTTTTAAGGTTTGATCCATTTCCTTAAAAACATTGAGAAACGGGAGTTTTTGGATAATGCTAATATCTTCAACTTATCAAATTAAGGTCTCCGTGTATAAGTAATATTAGGCAAAAACATGCAAAAACGGCCAGTTTTGAGATTCGATCGATTTCTTAAAAAAAGCTTGAAAAACGTCAGTTTTGGGAAAATAAACCGTTTTTCAAACTTAGCAAGTTATTGCTCTCGTATCTACGTAATATTAACCAAAACCTAGCAAAAACAGCCGTTTTTAAGGTTTGATCCATTTCCAAGAAAAGATTGAAAAACTGGAGTTTTTTAGGTGATGGAAATATCTTTAAACTAATCAAATTGAGGTCTCCGAGTATAAGTAAGATTAAGCAAAAACATGCAAAAGCGGCCAGTTTTGGGTTTCGATCGATTTCTTAAAAAACGCTTGGAAAACGTCAGTTTTGGGAAAATGAACCGTTTTTCAAACTTAGCAAGTTATTGCTCTCGAATCTAAGTTATATTATTCAAAACCTGAAAAATCGGCCGATTTTAAGGTTTGATCCATTTCCTAAAAAAGATTGAAAAACGGGAGTTCTTTGGATGATGGAAATATCTTCAAACTAATCAAATTGAAGTCTCCGAGTATAAGTAATATTAAGCCAAAACATGCCAAAACGGCCATTTTTAAAATTCGATCGATTTCTTAAAAAATGCTTGAAAAACTTCAATTTGGGGAAAATATACCGTTTTTCAAACTTAGCAAATTATTGCTTTCGAATCTAAGTATTATTTACCAAAACCTGAAAAACGGCCGTTTTTAAGGTTTGATCCATTTCCTGAAAAACTTTGAAAAACGGGAGTTTTGGATGATTCAAATATCTTCAATTTTTTAAATTAAGGTCTCCGTATATAAGTAATATTAGGCAAAAACATGCAAAAACGGCCAGTTTTGAGATTCGATCGATTTCTTAAAAAAAAGCTTGAAAAACGTCAGTTTTGGGAAAATAAACCGTTTTTCAAACTTAGCAAGTTATTGCTCTCGAATCAAAGTATTATTTACCAAAACCTGAAAAAACGGCCGTTTTTAGGGTTTGATCCATTTCCTAAAAAACTTTGAAAAACGGGAGTTTTTGGATAATGCAAATATCTTCAACTTATCAAATTAAGGTCTCCGTATATAAGTAATATTCGGCAAAAACATGCAAAAACGGCCAGTTTTGAGATTCAATCGATTTCTTAAAAAAAGCTTTAAAAACGTCAGTTTTAGGAAAATAAACCGTTTTTTCAAACTTAGCATGTTATTGCTCTCGAATCTAGGTATTATTTACCAAAACCTGGAAAAACGGCCGTTTTTAAGGTTTGATCCATTTCCTAAAAAAACATTGAAAAACGGGAGTTTTCGGATAATGCAAATATCTTCAACTTATCAAATTAAGGTCTCCGAGTATAAGTAATATTAGGCAAAAACATGCAAAAACGGCCAGTTTTGAGATTCGATCGATTTCTTAAAAAAAGCTTGAAAAACGTCAGTTTTGGGAAAATAAACCGTTTTTCAAACTTAGCAAGTTATTGCTCTCTAATCTAAGTAATATTAACGAAAACCAGGAAAAACGGCCGTTTTTAAGGTTTGATCCATTTCCAAGAAAAGATTGAAAAGCTGGAGTTTTTTAGGTGATGGAAATATCTTTAAACTAATCAAATTGAGGTCTCCGAGTATAAGTAAGATTAAGCAAAAACATGCAAAAGCGGCCAGTTTTGGGTTTCGATCGATTTCTTAAAAAATGCTTGGAAAACGTCAGTTTTGGGAAAATGAACCGTTTTTCAAACTTAGCAAGTTATTGCTCTCGAATCTAAGTTATATTATTCAAAACCTGAAAAATCGGCCGATTTTAAGGTTTGATCCATTTCCTAAAAAAGATTGAAAAACGGGAGTTTTTTGAATGATGGAAATATCTTCAAACTAATCAAATTGAAGTCTCCGAGTATAAGTAATATTAAGCAAAAACATGCAAAAACGGCCAGTTTTTAGATTCGATTGATTTCTTAAAAAAAGCTTGAAAAACGTCAGTTTTGGAAAAATATACCGTTTTTCAAACTTAGCAAATTATTGCTTTCGAATCTAAGTATTATTTACCAAAACCTGGAAAAACGGCCGTTTTTAAGGTTTGATCCATTTCCTAAAAAACTTTGAAAAACGGGAGTTTTGGATGATGCAAATATCTTCAATTTTTTAAATTAAGGTCTCCGTATATAAGTAATATTAGGCAAAAACATGCAAAAACGGCCAGTTTTAAGATTCGATCGATTTCTTAAAAAAAAGCTTGAAAAACGTCAGTTTTGGGAAAATAAACCGTTTTTCAAACTTAGCAAGTTATTGCTCTCGAATCAAAGTATTATTTACCAAAACCTAGAAAAACGGCCGTTTTTAGGGTTTGATCCATTTCCTAAAAAACTTTGAAAAACGGGAGTTTTTGGATAATGCAAATATCTTCAACTTATCAAATTAAGGTCTCCGTATATAAGTAATATTCGGCAAAAACATGCAAAAACGGCCAGTTTTGAGATTCAATCGATTTCTTAAAAAAAGCTTTAAAAACGTCAGTTTTAGGAAAATAAACCGTTTTTTCAAACTTAGCATGTTATTGCTCTCGAATCTAGGTATTGTTTACCAAAACCTGGAAAAACGGCCGTTTTTAAGGTTTGATCCATTTCCTAAAAAACTTTGAAAAACGGGAGTTTTCGGATAATGCAAATATCTTCAACTTATCAAATTAAGGTCTCCGTATATAAGTAATATTGGGCAAAAACATGCAAAAACGGCCAGTTTTGAGATTCGATCGATTTCTTAAAAAAAGCTTTAATAACGTCAGTTTTGGGAAAATAAACCGTTTTTTCAAACTTAGCATGTTATTGCTCTCGAATCTAGGTATTATTTACCAAAACCTGAAAAAACGGCCGTTTTTAAGGTTTGATCCATTTCCTAAAAAAACATTGAAAAACGGGAGTTTTCGGATAATGCAAATATCTTCAACTTATCAAATTAAGGTCTCCAGGTATAAGTAATATTAGGCAAAAACATGGAAAAACGGCCAGTTTTAAGATTCAATCGACTTCTTAAAAAAAGCTTGAAAATCGTCAGTTTTGGGAAAATAAACCGTTTTTTAAACTTAGCAAGTTATTGCTCTCGAATCAAAGTATTATTTACCAAAACCTGGAAAAACGGCCGTTTTTAAGGTTTGATCCATTTCCTAAAAAACTTTAAAAATCGGGAGTTTTTGGATAATGCAAATATCTTCAATTTATCAAATTAAGGTCTCCGTATATAAGTAATATTAGGCAAAAACATGCAAAAACGGCCAGTTTTGAGATTCGATCGATTTCTTAAAAAAAGCTTGAAAAACGTCAGTTTTGGGAAAATAAACCGTTTTTCAAACTTAGCAAGTTATTGCTCTCTAATCTAAGTAATATTAACGAAAACCAGGAAAAACGGCCGTTTTTAAGGTTTGATCCATTTCCAAGAAAAGATTGAAAAGCTGGAGTTTTTTAGGTGATGGAAATATCTTTAAACTAATCAAATTGAGGTCTCCGAGTATAAGTAAGATTAAGCAAAAACATGCAAAAACGGCCAGTTTTTAGATTCGATCGATTTCTTAAAAAAAGCTTGAAAAACGTCAGTTTTGGAAAAATATACCGTTTTTCAAACTTAGCAAATTATTGCTTTCGAATCTAAGTATTATTTACCAAAACCTGGAAAAGCGGCCGTTTTTAAGGTTTGATCCATTTCCTTAAAAACATTGAGAAACGGGAGTTTTTGGATAATGCTAATATCTTCAACTTATCAAATTAAGGTCTCCGTGTATAAGTAATATTAGGCAAAAACATGCAAAAACGGCCAGTTTTGAGATTCGATCGATTTCTTAAAAAAAGCTTGAAAAACGTCAGTTTTGGGAAAATAAACCGTTTTTCAAACTTAGCAAGTTATTGCTCTCGTATCTACGTAATATTAACCAAAACCTAGCAAAAACAGCCGTTTTTAAGGTTTGATCCATTTCCAAGAAAAGATTGAAAAACTGGAGTTTTTTAGGTGATGGAAATATCTTTAAACTAATCAAATTGAGGTCTCCGAGTATAAGTAAGATTAAGCAAAAACATGCAAAAGCGGCCAGTTTTGGGTTTCGATCGATTTCTTAAAAAACGCTTGGAAAACGTCAGTTTTGGGAAAATGAACCGTTTTTCAAACTTAGCAAGTTATTGCTCTCGAATCTAAGTTATATTATTCAAAACCTGAAAAATCGGCCGATTTTAAGGTTTGATCCATTTCCTAAAAAAGATTGAAAAACGGGAGTTCTTTGGATGATGGAAATATCTTCAAACTAATCAAATTGAAGTCTCCGAGTATAAGTAATATTAAGCCAAAACATGCCAAAACGGCCATTTTTAAAATTCGATCGATTTCTTAAAAAATGCTTGAAAAACTTCAATTTGGGGAAAATATACCGTTTTTCAAACTTAGCAAATTATTGCTTTCGAATCTAAGTATTATTTACCAAAACCTGGAAAAACGGCCGTTTTTAAGGTTTGATCCATTTCCTGAAAAACTTTGAAAAACGGGAGTTTTGGATGATTCAAATATCTTCAATTTTTTAAATTAAGGTCTCCGTATATAAGTAATATTAGGCAAAAACATGCAAAAACGGCCAGTTTTGAGATTCGATCGATTTCTTAAAAAAAAGCTTGAAAAACGTCAGTTTTGGGAAAATAAACCGTTTTTCAAACTTAGCAAGTTATTGCTCTCGAATCAAAGTATTATTTACCAAAACCTGAAAAAACGGCCGTTTTTAGGGTTTGATCCATTTCCTAAAAAACTTTGAAAAACGGGAGTTTTTGGATAATGCAAATATCTTCAACTTATCAAATTAAGGTCTCCGTATATAAGTAATATTCGGCAAAAACATGCAAAAACGGCCAGTTTTGAGATTCAATCGATTTCTTAAAAAAAGCTTTAAAAACGTCAGTTTTAGGAAAATAAACCGTTTTTTCAAACTTAGCATGTTATTGCTCTCGAATCTAGGTATTATTTACCAAAACCTGGAAAAACGGCCGTTTTTAAGGTTTGATCCATTTCCTAAAAAAACATTGAAAAACGGGAGTTTTCGGATAATGCAAATATCTTCAACTTATCAAATTAAGGTCTCCGAGTATAAGTAATATTAGGCAAAAACATGCAAAAACGGCCAGTTTTGAGATTCGATCGATTTCTTAAAAAAAGCTTGAAAAACGTCAGTTTTGGGAAAATAAACCGTTTTTCAAACTTAGCAAGTTATTGCTCTCTAATCTAAGTAATATTAACGAAAACCAGGAAAAACGGCCGTTTTTAAGGTTTGATCCATTTCCAAGAAAAGATTGAAAAGCTGGAGTTTTTTAGGTGATGGAAATATCTTTAAACTAATCAAATTGAGGTCTCCGAGTATAAGTAAGATTAAGCAAAAACATGCAAAAGCGGCCAGTTTTGGGTTTCGATCGATTTCTTAAAAAATGCTTGGAAAACGTCAGTTTTGGGAAAATGAACCGTTTTTCAAACTTAGCAAGTTATTGCTCTCGTATCTAAGTAATATTAACCAAAACCTAGCAAAAACAGCCGTTTTTAAGGTTTGATCCATTTCCTAAAATGATTAAATAACGGGAGTTTTTTGGATGATGCAAATATCTTCAACTTATCAAATTAAGGTCTCCAAGTATAAGTAATATTAAGCAAAAAAATGCAAAAACGGCCAGTTTTGAGATTCGATCGATTTCTTAAAAAAAGCTTAAAAAACGTCAGTTTTGTGAAAATAAACCGTTTTTCAAACTTAGCAAGTTATTGCTCTCGAATAAAAGTATTATTTTAAAAAACCTGGAAAAACGTCCGTTTTTAAGGTTTGATCCATTTCCTAAAAAACTTTGAAAAACGGGAGTTTTTGGATGATGCAAATATCTTCAATTTTTTAAATTAAGGTCTCCGTATATAAGTAATATTAGGCAAAAACATCCAAAAACGGCTAGTTTTGAGATTCGATCGATTTCTTAAAAAAAAGCTTGAAAAACGTCAGTTTTGGGAAAATAAACCGTTTTTCAAACTTAGCAAGTTATTGCTCTCGAATCAAAGTATTATTTACCAAAACCTGGAAAAACGGCCGTTTTTAAGGTTTGATCCATTTCCTAAAAAACTTTGAAAAACGGGAGTTTTCGGATAATGCAAATATCTTCAACTTATCAAATTAAGGTCTCCGTATATAAGTAATATTGGGCAAAAACATGCAAAAACGGCCAGTTTTGAGATTCGATCGATTTCTTAAAAAAAGCTTTAAAAACGTCAGTTTTGGGAAAATAAACCGTTTTTTCAAACTTAGCATGTTATTGCTTTCGAATATAGGTATTATTTACCAAAACCTGAAAAAACGGCCGTTTTTAAGGTTTGATCCATTTCCTAAAAAAACATTGAAAAACGGGAGTTTTCGGATAATGCAAATATCTTCAACTTATCAAATTAAGGTCTCCGTATATAAGTAATATTGGGCAAAAACATGGAAAAACGGCCAGTTTTAAGATTCGATCGATTTCTTAAAAAAAGCTTTAAAAACGTCAGTTTTGGGAAAATAAACCGTTTTTTCAAACTTAGCATGTTATTGCTTTCGAATATAGGTATTATTTACCAAAACCTGAAAAAACGGCCGTTTTTAAGGTTTGATCCATTTCCTAAAAAAACATTGAAAAACGGGAGTTTTCGGATAATGCAAATATCTTCAACTTATCAAATTAAGGTCTCCGAGTATAGCTAATATTAGGCAAAAACATGGAAAAACGGCCAGTTTTAAGATTCAATCGATTTCTTAAAAAAAGCTTGAAAATCGTCAGTTTTGGGAAAATAAACCGTTTTTCAAACTTAGCAAGTTATTGCTCTCTAATCTAAGTAATATTAACGAAAACCAGGAAAAACGGCCGTTTTTAAGGTTTGATCCATTTCCAAGAAAAGATTGAAAAGCTGGAGTTTTTTAGGTGATGGAAATATCTTTAAACTAATCAAATTGAGGTCTCCGAGTATAAGTAAGATTAAGCAAAAACATGCAAAAGCGGCCAGTTTTGGGTTTCGATCGATTTCTTAAAAAATGCTTGGAAAACGTCAGTTTTGGGAAAACGAACCGTTTTTCAAACTTAGCAAGTTATTGCTCTCGAATCTAAGTTATATTATTCAAAACCTGAAAAATCGGCCGATTTTAAGGTTTGATCCATTTCCTAAAAAAGATTGAAAAACGGGAGTTTTTTGAATGATGGAAATATCTTCAAACTAATCAAATTGAAGTCTCCGAGTATAAGTAATATTAAGCAAAAACATGCAAAAACGGCCAGTTTTTAGATTCGATCGATTTCTTAAAAAAAGCTCGAAAAACGTCAGTTTTGGAAAAATATACCGTTTTTCAAACTTAGCAAATTATTGCTTTCGAATCTAAGTATTATTTACCAAAACCTGGAAAAGCGGCCGTTTTTAAGGTTTGATCCATTTCCTTAAAAACATTGAGAAACGGGAGTTTTTGGATAATGCTAATATCTTCAACTTATCAAATTAAGGTCTCCGTGTATAAGTAATATTAGGCAAAAACATGCAAAAACGGCCAGTTTTGAGATTCGATCGATTTCTTAAAAAAAGCTTGAAAAACGTCAGTTTTGGGAAAATAAACCGTTTTTCAAACTTAGCAAGTTATTGCTCTCGTATCTAAGTAATATTAACCAAAACCTAGCAAAAACAGCCGTTTTTAAGGTTTGATCCATTTCCTAAAATGATTAAATAACGGGAGTTTTTTGGATGATGCAAATATCTTCAACTTATCAAATTAAGGTCTCCAAGTATAAGTAATATTAAGCAAAAAAATGCAAAAACGGCCAGTTTTGAGATTCGATCGATTTCTTAAAAAAAGCTTAAAAAACGTCAGTTTTGGGAAAATAAACCGTTTTTCAAACTTAGCAAGTTATTGCTCTCGAATAAAAGTATTATTTTTAAAAACCTGGAAAAACGTCCGTTTTTAAGGTTTGATCCATTTCCTAAAAAACTTTGAAAAACGGGAGTTTTTGGATGATGCAAATATCTTCAATTTTTTAAATTAAGGTCTCCGTATATAAGTAATATTAGGCAAAAACATCCAAAAACGGCTAGTTTTGAGATTCGATCGATTTCTTAAAAAAAAGCTTGAAAAACGTCAGTTTTGGGAAAATAAACCGTTTTTCAAACTTAGCAAGTTATTGCTCTCGAATCAAAGTATTATTTACCAAAACCTGGAAAAACGGCCGTTTTTAAGGTTTGATCCATTTCCTAAAAAACTTTGAAAAACGGGAGTTTTCGGATAATGCAAATATCTTCAACTTATCAAATTAAGGTCTCCGTATATAAGTAATATTGGGCAAAAACATGCAAAAACGGCCAGTTTTGAGATTCGATCGATTTCTTAAAAAAAGCTTTAAAAACGTCAGTTTTGGGAAAATAAACCGTTTTTTCAAACTTAGCATGTTATTGCTCTCGAATCTAGGTATTATTTACCAAAACCTGAAAAAACGGCCGTTTTTAAGGTTTGATCCATTTCCTAAAAAAACATTGAAAAACGGGAGTTTTCGGATAATGCAAATATCTTCAACTTATCAAATTAAGGTCTCCGAGTATAAGTAATATTAGGCAAAAACATGGAAAAACGGCCAGTTTTAAGATTCAATCGACTTCTTAAAAAAAGCTTGAAAATCGTCAGTTTTGGGAAAATAAACCGTTTTTTAAACTTAGCAAGTTATTGCTCTCGAATCAAAGTATTATTTACCAAAACCTGGAAAAACGGCCGTTTTTAAGGTTTGATCCATTTCCTAAAAAACTTTAAAAATCGGGAGTTTTTGGATAATGCAAATATCTTCAATTTATCAAATTAAGGTCTCCGTATATAAGTAATATTAGGCAAAAACATGCAAAAACGGCCAGTTTTGAGATTCGATCGATTTCTTAAAAAAAGCTTGAAAAACGTCAGTTTTGGGAAAATAAACCGTTTTTCAAACTTAGCAAGTTATTGCTCTCTAATCTAAGTAATATTAACGAAAACCAGGAAAAACGGCCGTTTTTAAGGTTTGATCCATTTCAAAGAAAAGATTGAAAAGCTGGAGTTTTTTAGGTGATGGAAATATCTTTAAACTAATCAAATTGAGGTCTCCGAGTATAAGTAAGATTAAGCAAAAACATGCAAAAGCGGCCAGTTTTGGGTTTCGATCGATTTCTTAAAAAATGCTTGGAAAACGTCAGTTTTGGGAAAATGAACCGTTTTTCAAACTTAGCAAGTTATTGCTCTCGAATCTAAGTTATATTATTCAAAACCTGAAAAATCGGCCGATTTTAAGGTTTGATCCATTTCCTAAAAAAGATTGAAAAACGGGAGTTTTTTGAATGATGGAAATATCTTCAAACTAATCAAATTGAAGTCTCCGAGTATAAGTAATATTAAGCAAAAACATGCAAAAACGGCCAGTTTTTAGATTCGATTGATTTCTTAAAAAAAGCTTGAAAAACGTCAGTTTTGGAAAAATATACCGTTTTTCAAACTTAGCAAATTATTGCTTTCGAATCTAAGTATTATTTACCAAAACCTGGAAAAACGGCCGTTTTTAAGGTTTGATCCATTTCCTAAAAAACTTTGAAAAACGGGAGTTTTGGATGATGCAAATATCTTCAATTTTTTAAATTAAGGTCTCCGTATATAAGTAATATTAGGCAAAAACATGCAAAAACGGCCAGTTTTAAGATTCGATCGATTTCTTAAAAAAAAGCTTGAAAAACGTCAGTTTTGGGAAAATAAACCGTTTTTCAAACTTAGCAAGTTATTGCTCTCGAATCAAAGTATTATTTACCAAAACCTAGAAAAACGGCCGTTTTTAGGGTTTGATCCATTTCCTAAAAAACTTTGAAAAACGGGAGTTTTTGGATAATGCAAATATCTTCAACTTATCAAATTAAGGTCTCCGTATATAAGTAATATTCGGCAAAAACATGCAAAAACGGCCAGTTTTAAGATTCAATCGATTTCTTAAAAAAAGCTTTAAAAACGTCAGTTTTAGGAAAATAAACCGTTTTTTCAAACTTAGCATGTTATTGCTCTCGAATCTAGGTATTGTTTACCAAAACCTGGAAAAACGGCCGTTTTTAAGGTTTGATCCATTTCCTAAAAAACTTTGAAAAACGGGAGTTTTCGGATAATGCAAATATCTTCAACTTATCAAATTAAGGTCTCCGTATATAAGTAATATTGGGCAAAAACATGCAAAAACGGCCAGTTTTGAGATTCGATCGATTTCTTAAAAAAAGCTTTAATAACGTCAGTTTTGGGAAAATAAACCGTTTTTTCAAACTTAGCATGTTATTGCTCTCGAATCTAGGTATTATTTACCAAAACCTGAAAAAACGGCCGTTTTTAAGGTTTGATCCATTTCCTAAAAAAACATTGAAAAACGGGAGTTTTCGGATAATGCAAATATCTTCAACTTATCAAATTAAGGTCTCCAGGTATAAGTAATATTAGGCAAAAACATGGAAAAACGGCCAGTTTTAAGATTCAATCGACTTCTTAAAAAAAGCTTGAAAATCGTCAGTTTTGGGAAAATAAACCGTTTTTTAAACTTAGCAAGTTATTGCTCTCGAATCAAAGTATTATTTACCAAAACCTGGAAAAACGGCCGTTTTTAAGGTTTGATCCATTTCCTAAAAAACTTTAAAAATCGGGAGTTTTTGGATAATGCAAATATCTTCAATTTATCAAATTAAGGTCTCCGTATATAAGTAATATTAGGCAAAAACATGCAAAAACGGCCAGTTTTGAGATTCGATCGATTTCTTAAAAAAAGCTTGAAAAACGTCAGTTTTGGGAAAATAAACCGTTTTTCAAACTTAGCAAGTTATTGCTCTCTAATCTAAGTAATATTAACGAAAACCAGGAAAAACGGCCGTTTTTAAGGTTTGATCCATTTCCAAGAAAAGATTGAAAAGCTGGAGTTTTTTAGGTGATGGAAATATCTTTAAACTAATCAAATTGAGGTCTCCGAGTATAAGTAAGATTAAGCAAAAACATGCAAAAGTGGCCAGTTTTGGGTTTCGATCGATTTCTTAAAAAAAGCTTGAAAAACGTCAGTTTTGGGAAAATAAACCGTTTTTCAAACTTAGCAAGTTATTGCTCTCGTATCTAAGTAATATTAACCAAAACCTAGCAAAAACAGCCGTTTTTAAGGTTTGATCCATTTCCAAGAAAAGATTGAAAAACTGGAGTTTTTTAGGTGATGGAAATATCTTTAAACTAATCAAATTGAGGTCTCCGAGTATAAGTAAGATTAAGCAAAAACATGCAAAAGCGGCCAGTTTTGGGTTTCGATCGATTTCTTAAAAAATGCTTGGAAAACGTCAGTTTTGGGAAAATGAACCGTTTTTCAAACTAAGCAAGTTATTGCTCTCGAATCTAAGTTATATTATTCAAAACCTGAAAAATCGGCCGATTTTAAGGTTTGATCCATTTCCTAAAAAACTTTGAAAAACGGGAGTTTTTTGGATGATGGAAATATCTTCAAACTAATCAAATTGAAGTCTCCGAGTATAAGTAATATTAAGCAAAAACATGCAAAAACGGCCAGTTTTTAGATTCGATCGATTTCTTAAAAAAAGCTTGAAAAACGTCAGTTTTGGAAAAATATACCGTTTTTCAAACTTAGCAAATTATTGCTTTCGAATCTAAGTATTTTTTACCAAAACCTGGAAAAACGGCCGTTTTTAAGGTTTGATCCATTTCCTAAAAAACTTTGAAAAACGGGAGTTTTGGATGATGCAAATATCTTCAATTTTTTAAATTAAGGTCTCCGTATATAAGTAATATTAGGCAAAAACATGCAAAAACGGCCAGTTTTAAGATTCGATCGATTTCTTAAAAAAAAGCTTGAAAAACGTCAGTTTTGGGAAAATAAACCGTTTTTCAAACTTAGCAAGTTATTGCTCTCGAATCAAAGTATTATTTACCAAAACCTAGAAAAACGGCCGTTTTTAGGGTTTGATCCATTTCCTAAAAAACTTTAAAAAACGGGAGTTTTTGGATAATGCAAATATCTTCAACTTATCAAATTAAGGTCTCCGTATATAAGTAATATTCGGCAAAAACATGCAAAAACAGCCAGTTTTGAGATTCAATCGATTTCTTAAAAAAAGCTTTAAAAACGTCAGTTTTAGGAAAATAAACCGTTTTTTCAAACTTAGCATGTTATTGCTCTCGAATCTAGGTATTGTTTACCAAAACCTGGAAAAACGGCCGTTTTTAAGGTTTGATCCATTTCCTAAAAAAACATTGAAAAACGGGAGTTTTCGGATAATGCAAATATCTTCAACTTATCAAATTAAGGTCTCCAGGTATAAGTAATATTAGGCAAAAACATGGAAAAACGGCCAGTTTTAAGATTCAATCGACTTCTTAAAAAAAGCTTGAAAATCGTCAGTTTTGGGAAAATAAACCGTTTTTTAAACTTAGCAAGTTATTGCTCTCGAATCAAAGTATTATTTACCAAAACCTGGAAAAACGGCCGTTTTTAAGGTTTGATCCATTTCCTAAAAAACTTTAAAAATCGGGAGTTTTTGGATAATGCAAATATCTTCAATTTATCAAATTAAGGTCTCCGTATATAAGTAATATTAGGCAAAAACATGCAAAAACGGCCAGTTTTGAGATTCGATCGATTTCTTAAAAAAAGCTTGAAAAACGTCAGTTTTGGGAAAATAAACCGTTTTTCAAACTTAGCAAGTTATTGCTCTCTAATCTAAGTAATATTAACGAAAACCAGGAAAAACGGCCGTTTTTAAGGTTTGATCCATTTCCAAGAAAAGATTGAAAAGCTGGAGTTTTTTAGGTGATGGAAATATCTTTAAACTAATCAAATTGAGGTCTCCGAGTATAAGTAAGATTAAGCAAAAACATGCAAAAGTGGCCAGTTTTGGGTTTCGATCGATTTCTTAAAAAAAGCTTAAAAAACGTCAGTTTTGGGAAAATAAACCGTTTTTCAAACTTAGCAAGTTATTGCTCTCGTATCTAAGTAATATTAACGAAAACCAGGAAAAACGGCCGTTTTTAAGGTTTGATCCATTTCCAAGAAAAGATTGAAAAGCTGGAGTTTTTTAGGTGATGGAAATATCTTTAAACTAATCAAATTGAGGTCTCCGAGTATAAGTAAGATTAAGCAAAAACATGCAAAAGTGGCCAGTTTTGGGTTTCGATCGATTTCTTAAAAAAAGCTTAAAAAACGTCAGTTTTGGGAAAATAAACCGTTTTTCAAACTTAGCAAGTTATTGCTCTCTAATCTAAGTAATATTAACGAAAACCAGGAAAAACGGCCGTTTTTAAGGTTTGATCCATTTCCAAGAAAAGATTGAAAAGCTGGAGTTTTTTAGGTGATGGAAATATCTTTAAACTAATCAAATTGAGGTCTCCGAGTATAAGTAAGATTAAGCAAAAACATGCAAAAGCGGCCAGTTTTGGGTTTCGATCGATTTCTTAAAAAATGCTTGGAAAACGTCAGTTTTGGGAAAACGAACCGTTTTTCAAACTTAGCAAGTTATTGCTCTCGAATCTAAGTTATATTATTCAAAACCTGAAAAATCGGCCGATTTTAAGGTTTGATCCATTTCCTAAAAAAGATTGAAAAACGGGAGTTTTTTGAATGATGGAAATATCTTCAAACTAATCAAATTGAAGTCTCCGAGTATAAGTAATATTAAGCAAAAACATGCAAAAACGGCCAGTTTTTAGATTCGATCGATTTCTTAAAAAAAGCTCGAAAAACGTCAGTTTTGGAAAAATATACCGTTTTTCAAACTTAGCAAATTATTGCTTTCGAATCTAAGTATTATTTACCAAAACCTGGAAAAGCGGCCGTTTTTAAGGTTTGATCCATTTCCTTAAAAACATTGAGAAACGGGAGTTTTTGGATAATGCTAATATCTTCAACTTATCAAATTAAGGTCTCCGTGTATAAGTAATATTAGGCAAAAACATGCAAAAACGGCCAGTTTTGAGATTCGATCGATTTCTTAAAAAAAGCTTGAAAAACGTCAGTTTTGGGAAAATAAACCGTTTTTCAAACTTAGCAAGTTATTGCTCTCGTATCTAAGTAATATTAACCAAAACCTAGCAAAAACAGCCGTTTTTAAGGTTTGATCCATTTCCTAAAATGATTAAATAACGGGAGTTTTTTGGATGATGCAAATATCTTCAACTTATCAAATTAAGGTCTCCAAGTATAAGTAATATTAAGCAAAAAAATGCAAAAACGGCCAGTTTTGAGATTCGATCGATTTCTTAAAAAAAGCTTAAAAAACGTCAGTTTTGGGAAAATAAACCGTTTTTCAAACTTAGCAAGTTATTGCTCTCGAATAAAAGTATTATTTTTAAAAACCTGGAAAAACGTCCGTTTTTAAGGTTTGATCCATTTCCTAAAAAACTTTGAAAAACGGGAGTTTTTGGATGATGCAAATATCTTCAATTTTTTAAATTAAGGTCTCCGTATATAAGTAATATTAGGCAAAAACATCCAAAAACGGCTAGTTTTGAGATTCGATCGATTTCTTAAAAAAAAGCTTGAAAAACGTCAGTTTTGGGAAAATAAACCGTTTTTCAAACTTAGCAAGTTATTGCTCTCGAATCAAAGTATTATTTACCAAAACCTGGAAAAACGGCCGTTTTTAAGGTTTGATCCATTTCCTAAAAAACTTTGAAAAACGGGAGTTTTCGGATAATGCAAATATCTTCAACTTATCAAATTAAGGTCTCCGTATATAAGTAATATTGGGCAAAAACATGCAAAAACGGCCAGTTTTGAGATTCGATCGATTTCTTAAAAAAAGCTTTAAAAACGTCAGTTTTGGGAAAATAAACCGTTTTTTCAAACTTAGCATGTTATTGCTCTCGAATCTAGGTATTATTTACCAAAACCTGAAAAAACGGCCGTTTTTAAGGTTTGATCCATTTCCTAAAAAAACATTGAAAAACGGGAGTTTTCGGATAATGCAAATATCTTCAACTTATCAAATTAAGGTCTCCGAGTATAAGTAATATTAGGCAAAAACATGGAAAAACGGCCAGTTTTAAGATTCAATCGACTTCTTAAAAAAAGCTTGAAAATCGTCAGTTTTGGGAAAATAAACCGTTTTTTAAACTTAGCAAGTTATTGCTCTCGAATCAAAGTATTATTTACCAAAACCTGGAAAAACGGCCGTTTTTAAGGTTTGATCCATTTCCTAAAAAACTTTAAAAATCGGGAGTTTTTGGATAATGCAAATATCTTCAATTTATCAAATTAAGGTCTCCGTATATAAGTAATATTAGGCAAAAACATGCAAAAACGGCCAGTTTTGAGATTCGATCGATTTCTTAAAAAAAGCTTGAAAAACGTCAGTTTTGGGAAAATAAACCGTTTTTCAAACTTAGCAAGTTATTGCTCTCTAATCTAAGTAATATTAACGAAAACCAGGAAAAACGGCCGTTTTTAAGGTTTGATCCATTTCCAAGAAAAGATTGAAAAGCTGGAGTTTTTTAGGTGATGGAAATATCTTTAAACTAATCAAATTGAGGTCTCCGAGTATAAGTAAGATTAAGCAAAAACATGCAAAAGCGGCCAGTTTTGGGTTTCGATCGATTTCTTAAAAAATGCTTGGAAAACGTCAGTTTTGGGAAAATGAACCGTTTTTCAAACTTAGCAAGTTATTGCTCTCGAATCTAAGTTATATTATTCAAAACCTGAAAAATCGGCCGATTTTAAGGTTTGATCCATTTCCTAAAAAAGATTGAAAAACGGGAGTTTTTTGAATGATGGAAATATCTTCAAACTAATCAAATTGAAGTCTCCGAGTATAAGTAATATTAAGCAAAAACATGCAAAAACGGCCAGTTTTTAGATTCGATTGATTTCTTAAAAAAAGCTTGAAAAACGTCAGTTTTGGAAAAATATACCGTTTTTCAAACTTAGCAAATTATTGCTTTCGAATCTAAGTATTATTTACCAAAACCTGGAAAAACGGCCGTTTTTAAGGTTTGATCCATTTCCTAAAAAACTTTGAAAAACGGGAGTTTTGGATGATGCAAATATCTTCAATTTTTTAAATTAAGGTCTCCGTATATAAGTAATATTAGGCAAAAACATGCAAAAACGGCCAGTTTTAAGATTCGATCGATTTCTTAAAAAAAAGCTTGAAAAACGTCAGTTTTGGGAAAATAAACCGTTTTTCAAACTTAGCAAGTTATTGCTCTCGAATCAAAGTATTATTTACCAAAACCTAGAAAAACGGCCGTTTTTAGGGTTTGATCCATTTCCTAAAAAACTTTGAAAAACGGGAGTTTTTGGATAATGCAAATATCTTCAACTTATCAAATTAAGGTCTCCGTATATAAGTAATATTCGGCAAAAACATGCAAAAACGGCCAGTTTTGAGATTCAATCGATTTCTTAAAAAAAGCTTTAAAAACGTCAGTTTTAGGAAAATAAACCGTTTTTTCAAAATTAGCATGTTATTGCTCTCGAATCTAGGTATTGTTTACCAAAACCTGGAAAAACGGCCGTTTTTAAGGTTTGATCCATTTCCTAAAAAACTTTGAAAAACGGGAGTTTTCGGATAATGCAAATATCTTCAACTTATCAAATTAAGGTCTCCGTATATAAGTAATATTGGGCAAAAACATGCAAAAACGGCCAGTTTTGAGATTCGATCGATTTCTTAAAAAAAGCTTTAATAACGTCAGTTTTGGGAAAATAAACCGTTTTTTCAAACTTAGCATGTTATTGCTCTCGAATCTAGGTATTATTTACCAAAACCTGAAAAAACGGCCGTTTTTAAGGTTTGATCCATTTCCTAAAAAAACATTGAAAAACGGGAGTTTTCGGATAATGCAAATATCTTCAACTTATCAAATTAAGGTCTCCAGGTATAAGTAATATTAGGCAAAAACATGGAAAAACGGCCAGTTTTAAGATTCAATCGACTTCTTAAAAAAAGCTTGAAAATCGTCAGTTTTGGGAAAATAAACCGTTTTTTAAACTTAGCAAGTTATTGCTCTCGAATCAAAGTATTATTTACCAAAACCTGGAAAAACGGCCGTTTTTAAGGTTTGATCCATTTCCTAAAAAACTTTAAAAATCGGGAGTTTTTGGATAATGCAAATATCTTCAATTTATCAAATTAAGGTCTCCGTATATAAGTAATATTAGGCAAAAACATGCAAAAACGGCCAGTTTTGAGATTCGATCGATTTCTTAAAAAAAGCTTGAAAAACGTCAGTTTTGGGAAAATAAACCGTTTTTCAAACTTAGCAAGTTATTGCTCTCTAATCTAAGTAATATTAACGAAAACCAGGAAAAACGGCCGTTTTTAAGGTTTGATCCATTTCCAAGAAAAGATTGAAAAGCTGGAGTTTTTTAGGTGATGGAAATATCTTTAAACTAATCAAATTGAGGTCTCCGAGTATAAGTAAGATTAAGCAAAAACATGCAAAAGCGGCCAGTTTTGGGTTTCGATCGATTTCTTAAAAAATGCTTGGAAAACGTCAGTTTTGGGAAAACGAACCGTTTTTCAAACTTAGCAAGTTATTGCTCTCGAATCTAAGTTATATTATTCAAAACCTGAAAAATCGGCCGATTTTAAGGTTTGATCCATTTCCTAAAAAAGATTGAAAAACGGGAGTTTTTTGAATGATGGAAATATCTTCAAACTAATCAAATTGAAGTCTCCGAGTATAAGTAATATTAAGCAAAAACATGCAAAAACGGCCAGTTTTTAGATTCGATCGATTTCTTAAAAAAAGCTCGAAAAACGTCAGTTTTGGAAAAATATACCGTTTTTCAAACTTAGCAAATTATTGCTTTCGAATCTAAGTATTATTTACCAAAACCTGGAAAAGCGGCCGTTTTTAAGGTTTGATCCATTTCCTTAAAAACATTGAGAAACGGGAGTTTTTGGATAATGCTAATATCTTCAACTTATCAAATTAAGGTCTCCGTGTATAAGTAATATTAGGCAAAAACATGCAAAAACGGCCAGTTTTGAGATTCGATCGATTTCTTAAAAAAAGCTTGAAAAACGTCAGTTTTGGGAAAATAAACCGTTTTTCAAACTTAGCAAGTTATTGCTCTCGTATCTAAGTAATATTAACCAAAACCTAGCAAAAACAGCCGTTTTTAAGGTTTGATCCATTTCCAAGAAAAGATTGAAAAACTGGAGTTTTTTAGGTGATGGAAATATCTTTAAACTAATCAAATTGAGGTCTCCGAGTATAAGTAAGATTAAGCAAAAACATGCAAAAGCGGCCAGTTTTGGGTTTCGATCGATTTCTTAAAAAATGCTTGGAAAACGTCAGTTTTGGGAAAATGAACCGTTTTTCAAACTTAGCAAGTTATTGCTCTCGAATCTAAGTTATATTATTCAAAACCTGAAAAATCGGCCGATTTTAAGGTTTGATCCATTTCCTAAAAAAGATTGAAAAACGGGAGTTTTTTGGATGATGGAAATATCTTCAAACTAATCAAATTGAAGTCTCCGAGTATAAGTAATATTAAGCAAAAACATGCAAAAACGGCCAGTTTTTAGATTCGATCGATTTCTTAAAAAAAGCTTGAAAAACGTCAGTTTTGGAAAAATATACCGTTTTTCAAACTTAGCAAATTATTGCTTTCGAATCTAAGTATTATTTACCAAAACCTGGAAAAACGGCCGTTTTTAAGGTTTGATCCATTTCCTAAAAAACTTTGAAAAACGGGAGTTTTGGATGATGCAAATATCTTCAATTTTTTAAATTAAGGTCTCCGTATATAAGTAATATTAGGCAAAAACATGCAAAAACGGCCAGTTTTAAGATTCGAACGATTTCTTAAAAAAAAGCTTGAAAAACGTCAGTTTTGGGAAAATAAACCGTTTTTCAAACTTAGCAAGTTATTGCTCTCGAATCAAAGTATTATTTACCAAAACCTAGAAAAACGGCCGTTTTAGGGTTTGATCCATTTCCTAAAAAACTTTGAAAAACGGGAGTTTTTGGATAATGCAAATATCTTCAACTTATCAAATTAAGGTCTCCGTATATAAGTAATATTAGGCAAAAACATCCAAAAACGGCCAGTTTTAAGATTCAATCGATTTCTTAAAAAAAGCTTTAAAAACGTCAGTTTTAGGAAAATAAACCGTTTTTTCAAACTTAGCATGTTATTGCTCTCGAATCTAGGTATTGTTTACCAAAACCTGGAAAAACGGCCGTTTTTAAGGTTTGATCCATTTCCTAAAAAACTTTGAAAAACGGGAGTTTTCGGATAATGCAAATATCTTCAACTTATCAAATTAAGGTCTCCGTATATAAGTAATATTGGGCAAAAACATGCAAAAACGGCCAGTTTTGAGATTCGATCGATTTCTTAAAAAAAGCTTTAATAACGTCAGTTTTGGGAAAATAAACCGTTTTTTCAAACTTAGCATGTTATTGCTCTCGAATCTAGGTATTATTTACCAAAACCTGAAAAAACGGCCGTTTTTAAGGTTTGATCCATTTCCTAAAAAAACATTGAAAAACGGGAGTTTTCGGATAATGCAAATATCTTCAACTTATCAAATTAAGGTCTCCAGGTATAAGTAATATTAGGCAAAAACATGGAAAAACGGCCAGTTTTAAGATTCAATCGACTTCTTAAAAAAAGCTTGAAAATCGTCAGTTTTGGGAAAATAAACCGTTTTTTAAACTTAGCAAGTTATTGCTCTCGAATCAAAGTATTATTTACCAAAACCTGGAAAAACGGCCGTTTTTAAGGTTTGATCCATTTCCTAAAAAACTTTAAAAATCGGGAGTTTTTGGATAATGCAAATATCTTCAATTTATCAAATTAAGGTCTCCGTATATAAGTAATATTAGGCAAAAACATGCAAAAACGGCCAGTTTTGAGATTCGATCGATTTCTTAAAAAAAGCTTGAAAAACGTCAGTTTTGGGAAAATAAACCGTTTTTCAAACTTAGCAAGTTATTGCTCTCTAATCTAAGTAATATTAACGAAAACCAGGAAAAACGGCCGTTTTTAAGGTTTGATCCATTTCCAAGAAAAGATTGAAAAGCTGGAGTTTTTTAGGTGATGGAAATATCTTTAAACTAATCAAATTGAGGTCTCCGAGTATAAGTAAGATTAAGCAAAAACATGCAAAAGTGGCCAGTTTTGGGTTTCGATCGATTTCTTAAAAAAAGCTTGAAAAACGTCAGTTTTGGGAAAATAAACCGTTTTTCAAACTTAGCAAGTTATTGCTCTCGTATCTAAGTAATATTAACCAAAACCTAGCAAAAACAGCCGTTTTTAAGGTTTGATCCATTTCCAAGAAAAGATTGAAAAACTGGAGTTTTTTAGGTGATGGAAATATCTTTAAACTAATCAAATTGAGGTCTCCGAGTATAAGTAAGATTAAGCAAAAACATGCAAAAGCGGCCAGTTTTGGGTTTCGATCGATTTCTTAAAAAATGCTTGGAAAACGTCAGTTTTGGGAAAATGAACCGTTTTTCAAACTTAGCAAGTTATTGCTCTCGAATCTAAGTTATATTATTCAAAACCTGAAAAATCGGCCGATTTTAAGGTTTGATCCATTTCCTAAAAAACTTTGAAAAACGGGAGTTTTTTGGATGATGGAAATATCTTCAAACTAATCAAATTGAAGTCTCCGAGTATAAGTAATATTAAGCAAAAACATGCAAAAACGGCCAGTTTTTAGATTCGATCGATTTCTTAAAAAAAGCTTGAAAAACGTCAGTTTTGGAAAAATATACCGTTTTTCAAACTTAGCAAATTATTGCTTTCGAATCTAAGTATTTTTTACCAAAACCTGGAAAAACGGCCGTTTTTAAGGTTTGATCCATTTCCTAAAAAACTTTGAAAAACGGGAGTTTTGGATGATGCAAATATCTTCAATTTTTTAAATTAAGGTCTCCGTAAATAAGTAATATTAGGCAAAAACATGCAAAAACGGCCAGTTTTAAGATTCGATCGATTTCTTAAAAAAAAGCTTGAAAAACGTCAGTTTTGGGAAAATAAACCGTTTTTCAAACTTAGCAAGTTATTGCTCTCGAATCAAAGTATTATTTACCAAAACCTAGAAAAACGGCCGTTTTTAGGGTTTGATCCATTTCCTAAAAAACTTTAAAAAACGGGAGTTTTTGGATAATGCAAATATCTTCAACTTATCAAATTAAGGTCTCCGTATATAAGTAATATTCGGCAAAAACATGCAAAAACGGCCAGTTTTGAGATTCAATCGATTTCTTAAAAAAAGCTTTAAAAACGTCAGTTTTAGGAAAATAAACCGTTTTTTCAAACTTAGCATGTTATTGCTCTCGAATCTAGGTATTGTTTACCAAAACCTGGAAAAACGGCCGTTTTTAAGGTTTGATCCATTTCCTAAAAAAACATTGAAAAACGGGAGTTTTCGGATAATGCAAATATCTTCAACTTATCAAATTAAGGTCTCCAGGTATAAGTAATATTAGGCAAAAACATGGAAAAACGGCCAGTTTTAAGATTCAATCGACTTCTTAAAAAAAGCTTGAAAATCGTCAGTTTTGGGAAAATAAACCGTTTTTTAAACTTAGCAAGTTATTGCTCTCGAATCAAAGTATTATTTACCAAAACCTGGAAAAACGGCCGTTTTTAAGGTTTGATCCATTTCCTAAAAAACTTTAAAAATCGGGAGTTTTTGGATAATGCAAATATCTTCAATTTATCAAATTAAGGTCTCCGTATATAAGTAATATTAGGCAAAAACATGCAAAAACGGCCAGTTTTGAGATTCGATCGATTTCTTAAAAAAAGCTTGAAAAACGTCAGTTTTGGGAAAATAAACCGTTTTTCAAACTTAGCAAGTTATTGCTCTCTAATCTAAGTAATATTAACGAAAACCAGGAAAAACGGCCGTTTTTAAGGTTTGATCCATTTCCAAGAAAAGATTGAAAAGCTGGAGTTTTTTAGGTGATGGAAATATCTTTAAACTAATCAAATTGAGGTCTCCGAGTATAAGTAAGATTAAGCAAAAACATGCAAAAGTGGCCAGTTTTGGGTTTCGATCGATTTCTTAAAAAAAGCTTAAAAAACGTCAGTTTTGGGAAAATAAACCGTTTTTCAAACTTAGCAAGTTATTGCTCTCGTATCTAAGTAATATTAACCAAAACCTAGCAAAAACAGCCGTTTTTAAGGTTTGATCCATTTCCAAGAAAAGATTGAAAAACTGGAGTTTTTTAGGTGATGGAAATATCTTTAAACTAATCAAATTGAGGTCTCCGAGTATAAGTAAGATTAAGCAAAAACATGCAAAAGCGGCCAGTTTTGGGTTTCGATCGATTTCTTAAAAAATGCTTGGAAAACGTCAGTTTTGGGAAAATGAACCGTTTTTCAAACTTAGCAAGTTATTGCTCTCGAATCTAAGTTATATTATTCAAAACCTGAAAAATCAGCCGATTTTAAGGTTTGATCCATTTCCTAAAAAAGATTGAAAAACGGGAGTTTTTTGGATGATGGAAATATCTTCAAACTAATCAAATTGAAGCCTCCGAGTATAAGTAATATTAAGCAAAAACATGCAAAAACGGCCAGTTTTTAGATTCGATCGATTTCTTAAAAAAAGCTTGAAAAACGTCAGTTTTGTTAAAATATACCGTTTTTCAAACTTAGCAAATTATTGCTTTCGAATCTAAGTATTATTTACCAAAACCTGGAAAAACGGCCGTTTTTAAGGTTTGATCCATTTCCTAAAAAACTTTGAAAAACGGGAGTTTTGGATGATGCAAATATCTTCAATTTTTTAAATTAAGGTCTCCGTATATAAGTAATATTAGGCAAAAACATGCAAAAACGGCCAGTTTTAAGATTCGATCGATTTCTTAAAAAAAAGCTTGAAAAACGTCAGTTTTGGGAAAATAAACCGTTTTTCAAACTTAGCAAGTTATTGCTCTCGAATCAAAGTATTATTTACCAAAACCTAGAAAAACGGCCGTTTTTAGGGTTTGATCCATTTCCTAAAAAACTTTGAAAAACGGGAGTTTTTGGATTATGCAAATATCTTCAACTTATCAAATTAAGGTCTCCGTATATAAGTAATATTCGGCCAAAACATGCAAAAACGGCCAGTTTTGAGATTTAATCGATTTCTTAAAAAAAGCTTTAAAAACGTCAGTTTTAGGAAAATAAACCGTTTTTTCAAACTTAGCATGTTATTGCTCTCGAATCTAGGTATTATTTACCAAAACCTGAAAAAACGGCCGTTTTTAAGGTTTGATCCATTTCCTAAAAAAACATTGAAAAACGGGAGTTTTCGGATAATGCAAATATCTTCAACTTATCAAATTAAGGTCTCCGAGTATAAGTAATATTAGGCAAAAACATGGAAAAACAGCCAGTTTTAAGATTCAATCGACTTCTTAAAAAAAGCTTGAAAATCGTCAGTTTTGGGAAATAGACCGTTTTTTAAACTTAGCAAGTTATTGCTCTCGAATCAAAGTATTATTTACCAAAACCTGGAAAAACGGCCGTTTTTAAGGTTTGATCCATTTCCTAAAAAACTTTAAAAATGGGACTTTTTGGATAATGCAAATATCTTCAATTTATCAAATTAAGGTCTCCGTATATAAGTAATATTAGGCAAAAACATGCAAAAACGGCCAGTTTTGAGATTCGATCGATTTCTTAAAAAAAGCTTGAAAAACGTCAGTTTTGGGAAAATAAACCGTTTTTCAAACTTAGCAAGTTATTGCTCTCTAATCTAAGTAATATTAACGAAAACCAGGAAAAACGGCCTTTTTTAAGGTTTGATCCATTTCCAAGAAAAGATTTGAAAAGCTGGAGTTTTTTAGGTGATGGAAATATCTTTAAACTAATCAAATTGAGGTCTCCGAGTATAAGTAAGATTAAGCAAAAACATGCAAAAGCGGCCAGTTTTGGGTTTCGATCGATTTCTTAAAAAATGCTTGGAAAACGTCAGTTTTGGGAAAATGAACCGTTTTTCAAACTTAGCAAGTTATTGCTCTCGAATCTAAGTTATATTATTCAAAACCTGAAAAATCGGCCGATTTTAAGGTTTGATCCATTTCCTAAAAAAGATTGAAAAACGGGAGTTCTTTGGATGATGGAAATATCTTCAAACTAATCAAATTGAAGTCTCCGAGTATAAGTAATATTAAGCCAAAACATGCCAAAACGGCCATTTTTAAAATTCGATCGATTTCTTAAAAAATGCTTGAAAAACTTCAATTTGGGGAAAATATACCGTTTTTCAAACTTAGCAAATTATTGCTTTCGAATCTAAGTATTATTTACCAAAACCTGGAAAAACGGCCGTTTTTAAGGTTTGATCCATTTCCTGAAAAACTTTGAAAAACGGGAGTTTTGGATGATTCAAATATCTTCAATTTTTTAAATTAAGGTCTCCGTATATAAGTAATATTAGGCAAAAACATGCAAAAACGGCCAGTTTTGAGATTCGATCGATTTCTTAAAAAAAAGCTTGAAAAACGTCAGTTTTGGGAAAATAAACCGTTTTTCAAACTTAGCAAGTTATTGCTCTCGAATCAAAGTATTATTTACCAAAACCTGAAAAAACGGCCGTTTTTAGGGTTTGATCCATTTCCTAAAAAACTTTGAAAAACGGGAGTTTTTGGATAATGCAAATATCTTCAACTTATCAAATTAAGGTCTCCGTATATAAGTAATATTCGGCAAAAACATGCAAAAACGGCCAGTTTTGAGATTCAATCGATTTCTTAAAAAAAGCTTTAAAAACGTCAGTTTTAGGAAAATAAACCGTTTTTTCAAACTTAGCATGTTATTGCTCTCGAATCTAGGTATTATTTACCAAAACCTGGAAAAACGGCCGTTTTTAAGGTTTGATCCATTTCCTAAAAAAACATTGAAAAACGGGAGTTTTCGGATAATGCAAATATCTTCAACTTATCAAATTAAGGTCTCCGAGTATAAGTAATATTAGGCAAAAACATGGAAAAACAGCCATTTTTGAGATTCGATTGATTTCTTTAAAAAAGCTTGAAAAACGTCAGTTTTGGGAAAATAAACCGTTTTTCAAACTTAGCAAGTTATTGCTCTCGTATCTAAGTAATATTAACCAAAACCTAGCAAAAACAGCCGTTTTTAAGGTTTGATCCATTTCCTAAAATGATTAAATAACGGGAGTTTTTTGGATGATGCAAATATCTTCAACTTATCAAATTAAGGTCTCCAAGTATAAGTAATATTAAGCAAAAAAATGCAAAAACGGCCAGTTTTGAGATTCGATCGATTTCTTAAAAAAAGCTTAAAAAACGTCAGTTTTGTGAAAATAAACCGTTTTTCAAACTTAGCAAGTTATTGCTCTCGAATAAAAGTATTATTTTAAAAAACCTGGAAAAACGTCCGTTTTTAAGGTTTGATCCATTTCCTAAAAAACTTTGAAAAACGGGAGTTTTTGGATGATGCAAATATCTTCAATTTTTTAAATTAAGGTCTCCGTATATAAGTAATATTAGGCAAAAACATCCAAAAACGGCTAGTTTTGAGATTCGATCGATTTCTTAAAAAAAAGCTTGAAAAACGTCAGTTTTGGGAAAATAAACCGTTTTTCAAACTTAGCAAGTTATTGCTCTCGAATCAAAGTATTATTTACCAAAACCTGGGAAAAACGGCCGTTTTTAAGGTTTGATCCATTTCCTAAAAAACTTTGAAAAACGGGAGTTTTCGGATAATGCAAATATCTTCAACTTATCAAATTAAGGTCTCCGTATATAAGTAATATTGGGCAAAAACATGCAAAAACGGCCAGTTTTGAGATTCGATCGATTTCTTAAAAAAAGCTTTAAAAACGTCAGTTTTGGGAAAATAAACCGTTTTTTCAAACTTAGCATGTTATTGCTTTCGAATATAGGTATTATTTACCAAAACCTGAAAAAAACGGCCGTTTTTAAGGTTTGATCCATTTCCTAAAAAAACATTGAAAAACGGGAGTTTTCGGATAATGCAAATATCTTCAACTTATCAAATTAAGGTCTCCGTATATAAGTAATATTGGGCAAAAACATGGAAAAACGGCCAGTTTTAAGATTCGATCGATTTCTTAAAAAAGCTTTAAAAACGTCAGTTTTGGGAAAATAAACCGTTTTTTCAAACTTAGCATGTTATTGCTTTCGAATATAGGTATTATTTACCAAAACCTGAAAAAACGGCCGTTTTTAAGGTTTGATCCATTTCCTAAAAAAACATTGAAAAACGGGAGTTTTCGGATAATGCAAATATCTTCAACTTATCAAATTAAGGTCTCCGAGTATAGCTAATATTAGGCAAAAACATGGAAAAACGGCCAGTTTAAGATTCAATCGACTCTTAAAAAAAGCTTGAAAATCGTCAGTTTTGGGAAAATAAACCGTTTTTCAAACTTAGCAAGTTATTGCTCTCTAATCTAAGTAATATTAACGAAAACCAGGAAAAACGGCCGTTTTTAAGGTTTGATCCATTTCCAAGAAAAGATTGAAAAGCTGGAGTTTTTTAGGTGATGGAAATATCTTTAAACTAATCAAATTGAGGTCTCCGAGTATAAGTAAGATTAAGCAAAAACATGCAAAAGCGGCCAGTTTTGGGTTTCGATCGATTTCTTAAAAAATGCTTGGAAAACGTCAGTTTTGGGAAAACGAACCGTTTTTCAAACTTAGCAAGTTATTGCTCTCGAATCTAAGTTATATTATTCAAAACCTGAAAAATCGGCCGATTTTAAGGTTTGATCCATTTCCTAAAAAAGATTGAAAAACGGGAGTTTTTTGAATGATGGAAATATCTTCAAACTAATCAAATTGAAGTCTCCGAGTATAAGTAATATTAAGCAAAAACATGCAAAAACGGCCAGTTTTTAGATTCGATCGATTTCTTAAAAAAAGCTCGAAAAACGTCAGTTTTGGAAAAATATACCGTTTTTCAAACTTAGCAAATTATTGCTTTCGAATCTAAGTATTATTTACCAAAACCTGGAAAAGCGGCCGTTTTTAAGGTTTGATCCATTTCCTTAAAAACATTGAGAAACGGGAGTTTTTGGATAATGCTAATATCTTCAACTTATCAAATTAAGGTCTCCGTGTATAAGTAATATTAGGCAAAAACATGCAAAAACGGCCAGTTTTGAGATTCGATCGATTTCTTAAAAAAGCTTGAAAAACGTCAGTTTTGGGAAAATAAACCGTTTTTCAAACTTAGCAAGTTATTGCTCTCGTATCTAAGTAATATTAACCAAAACCTAGCAAAAACAGCCGTTTTTAAGGTTTGATCCATTTCCTAAAATGATTAAATAACGGGAGTTTTTTGGATGATGCAAATATCTTCAACTTATCAAATTAAGGTCTCCAAGTATAAGTAATATTAAGCAAAAAAATGCAAAAACGGCCAGTTTTGAGATTCGATCGATTTTTTTAAAAAGCTTAAAAAACGTCAGTTTTGGGAAAATAAACCGTTTTTCAAACTTAGCAAGTTATTGCTCTCGAATAAAAGTATTATTTTTAAAAACCTGGAAAAACGTCCGTTTTTAAGGTTTGATCCATTTCCTAAAAAACTTTGAAAAACGGGAGTTTTTGGATGATGCAAATATCTTTAATTTTTTAAATTAAGGTCTCCGTATATAAGTAATATTAGGCAAAAACATCCAAAAACGGCTAGTTTTGAGATTCGATCGATTTCTTAAAAAAAAGCTTGAAAAACGTCAGTTTTGGGAAAATAAACCGTTTTTCAAACTTAGCAAGTTATTGCTCTCGAATCAAAGTATTATTTACCAAAACCTGGAAAAACGGCCGTTTTTAAGGTTTGATCCATTTCCTAAAAAACTTTGAAAAACGGGAGTTTTCGGATAATGCAAATATCTTCAACTTATCAAATTAAGGTCTCCGTATATAAGTAATATTGGGCAAAAACATGCAAAAACGGCCAGTTTTGAGATTCGATCGATTTCTTAAAAAAAGCTTTAAAAACGTCAGTTTTGGGAAAATAAACCGTTTTTTCAAACTTAGCATGTTATTGCTCTCGAATCTAGGTATTATTTACCAAAACCTGAAAAAACGGCCGTTTTTAAGGTTTGATCCATTTCCTAAAAAAACATTGAAAAACGGGAGTTTTCGGATAATGCAAATATCTTCAACTTATCAAATTAAGGTCTCCGAGTATAAGTAATATTAGGCAAAAACATGGAAAAACGGCCAGTTTTAAGATTCAATCGACTTCTTAAAAAAAGCTTGAAAATCGTCAGTTTTGGGAAAATAAACAATTTTTAAACTTAGCAAGTTATTGCTCTCGAATCAAAGTATTATTTACCAAAACCTGGAAAAACGGCCGTTTTTAAGGTTTGATCCATTTCCTAAAAAACTTTAAAAATCGGGATTTTTGGATAATGCAAAATATCTTCAATTTATCAAATTAAGGTCTCCGTATATAAGTAATATTAGGCAAAAACATGCAAAAACGGCCAGTTTTGAGATTCGATCGATTTCTTAAAAAAAGCTTGAAAAACGTCAGTTTTGGGAAAATAAACCGTTTTTCAAACTTAGCAAGTTATTGCTCTCTAATCTAAGTAATATTAACGAAAACCAGGAAAAACGGCCGTTTTTAAGGTTTGATCCATTTCAAAGAAAAGATTGAAAAGCTGGAGTTTTTTAGGTGATGGAAATATCTTTAAACTAATCAAATTGAGGTCTCCGAGTATAAGTAAGATTAAGCAAAAACATGCAAAAGCGGCCAGTTTTGGGTTTCGATCGATTTCTTAAAAAATGCTTGGAAAACGTCAGTTTTGGGAAAATGAACCGTTTTTCAAACTTAGCAAGTTATTGCTCTCGAATCTAAGTTATATTATTCAAAACCTGAAAAATCGGCCGATTTTAAGGTTTGATCCATTTCCTAAAAAAGATTGAAAAACGGGAGTTTTTTGAATGATGGAAATATCTTCAAACTAATCAAATTGAAGTCTCCGAGTATAAGTAATATTAAGCAAAAACATGCAAAAACGGCCAGTTTTTAGATTCGATTGATTTCTTAAAAAAAGCTTGAAAAACGTCAGTTTTGGAAAAATATACCGTTTTTCAAACTTAGCAAATTATTGCTTTCGAATCTAAGTATTATTTACCAAAACCTGGAAAAACGGCCGTTTTTAAGGTTTGATCCATTTCCTAAAAAACTTTGAAAAACGGGAGTTTTGGATGATGCAAATATCTTCAAATTATCAAATTAAGGTCTCCGTATATAAGTAATATTCGGCAAAAACATGCAAAAACGGCCAGTTTTGAGATTCAATCGATTTCTTAAAAAAAGCTTTAAAAACGTCAGTTTTAGGAAAATAAACCGTTTTTTCAAAATTAGCATGTTATTGCTCTCGAATCTAGGTATTGTTTACCAAAACCTGGAAAAACGGCCGTTTTTAAGGTTTGATCCATTTCCTAAAAAACTTTGAAAAACGGGAGTTTTCGGATAATGCAAATATCTTCAACTTATCAAATTAAGGTCTCCGTATATAAGTAATATTGGGCAAAAACATGCAAAAACGGCCAGTTTTGAGATTCGATCGATTTCTTAAAAAAAGCTTTAATAACGTCAGTTTTGGGAAAATAAACCGTTTTTTCAAACTTAGCATGTTATTGCTCTCGAATCTAGGTATTATTTACCAAAACCTGAAAAAACGGCCGTTTTTAAGGTTTGATCCATTTCCTAAAAAAACATTGAAAAACGGGAGTTTTCGGATAATGCAAATATCTTCAACTTATCAAATTAAGGTCTCCAGGTATAAGTAATATTAGGCAAAAACATGGAAAAACGGCCAGTTTTAAGATTCAATCGACTTCTTAAAAAAAGCTTGAAAATCGTCAGTTTTTGGGAAAATAAACCGTTTTTTAAACTTAGCAAGTTATTGCTCTCGAATCAAAGTATTATTTACCAAAACCTGGAAAAACGGCCGTTTTTAAGGTTTGATCCATTTCCTAAAAAACTTTAAAAATCGGGAGTTTTTGGATAATGCAAATATCTTCAATTTATCAAATTAAGGTCTCCGTATATAAGTAATATTAGGCAAAAACATGCAAAAACGGCCAGTTTTGAGATTCGATCGATTTCTTAAAAAAAGCTTGAAAAACGTCAGTTTTGGGAAAATAAACCGTTTTTCAAACTTAGCAAGTTATTGCTCTCTAATCTAAGTAATATTAACGAAAACCAGGAAAAACGGCCGTTTTTAAGGTTTGATCCATTCCAAGAAAAGATTGAAAAGCTGGAGTTTTTTAGGTGATGGAAATATCTTTAAACTAATCAAATTGAGGTCTCCGAGTATAAGTAAGATTAAGCAAAAACATGCAAAAGTGGCCAGTTTTGGGTTTCGATCGATTTCTTAAAAAAAGCTTGAAAAACGTCAGTTTTGGGAAAATAAACCGTTTTTCAAACTTAGCAAGTTATTGCTCTCGTATCTAAGTAATATTAACCAAAACCTAGCAAAAACAGCCGTTTTTAAGGTTTGATCCATTTCCAAGAAAAGATTGAAAAACTGGAGTTTTTTAGGTGATGGAAATATCTTTAAACTAATCAAATTGAGGTCTCCGAGTATAAGTAAGATTAAGCAAAAACATGCAAAAACGGCCAGTTTTTAGATTCGATCGATTTCTTAAAAAAAGCTTGAAAAACGTCAGTTTTGGAAAAATATACCGTTTTTCAAACTTAGCAAATTATTGCTTTCGAATCTAAGTATTATTTACCAAAACCTGGAAAAGCGGCCGTTTTTAAGGTTTGATCCATTTCCTTAAAAACATTGAGAAACGGGAGTTTTTGGATAATGCTAATATCTTCAACTTATCAAATTAAGGTCTCCGTGTATAAGTAATATTAGGCAAAAACATGCAAAAACGGCCAGTTTTGAGATTCGATCGATTTCTTAAAAAAAGCTTGAAAAACGTCAGTTTTGGGAAAATAAACCGTTTTTCAAACTTAGCAAGTTATTGCTCTCGTATCTACGTAATATTAACCAAAACCTAGCAAAAACAGCCGTTTTTAAGGTTTGATCCATTTCCAAGAAAAGATTGAAAAACTGGAGTTTTTTAGGTGATGGAAATATCTTTAAACTAATCAAATTGAGGTCTCCGAGTATAAGTAAGATTAAGCAAAAACATGCAAAAGCGGCCAGTTTTGGGTTTCGATCGATTTCTTAAAAAACGCTTGGAAAACGTCAGTTTTGGGAAAATGAACCGTTTTTCAAACTTAGCAAGTTATTGCTCTCGAATCTAAGTTATATTATTCAAAACCTGAAAAATCGGCCGATTTTAAGGTTTGATCCATTTCCTAAAAAAGATTGAAAAACGGGAGTTCTTTGGATGATGGAAATATCTTCAAACTAATCAAATTGAAGTCTCCGAGTATAAGTAATATTAAGCCAAAACATGCCAAAACGGCCATTTTTAAAATTCGATCGATTTCTTAAAAAATGCTTGAAAAACTTCAATTTGGGGAAAATATACCGTTTTTCAAACTTAGCAAATTATTGCTTTCGAATCTAAGTATTATTTACCAAAACCTGGAAAAACGGCCGTTTTTAAGGTTTGATCCATTTCCTGAAAAACTTTGAAAAACGGGAGTTTTGGATGATTCAAATATCTTCAATTTTTTAAATTAAGGTCTCCGTATATAAGTAATATTAGGCAAAAACATGCAAAAACGGCCAGTTTTGAGATTCGATCGATTTCTTAAAAAAAAGCTTGAAAAACGTCAGTTTTGGGAAAATAAACCGTTTTTCAAACTTAGCAAGTTATTGCTCTCGAATCAAAGTATTATTTACCAAAACCTGAAAAAACGGCCGTTTTTAGGGTTTGATCCATTTCCTAAAAAACTTTGAAAAACAGGAGTTTTTGGATAATGCAAATATCTTCAACTTATCAAATTAAGGTCTCCGTATATAAGTAATATTCGGCAAAAACATGCAAAAACGGCCAGTTTTGAGATTCAATCGATTTCTTAAAAAAAGCTTTAAAAACGTCAGTTTTAGGAAAATAAACCGTTTTTTCAAACTTAGCATGTTATTGCTCTCGAATCTAGGTATTATTTACCAAAACCTGGAAAAACGGCCGTTTTTAAGGTTTGATCCATTTCCTAAAAAAACATTGAAAAACGGGAGTTTTCGGATAATGCAAATATCTTCAACTTATCAAATTAAGGTCTCCGAGTATAAGTAATATTAGGCAAAAACATGGAAAAACAGCCATTTTTGAGATTCGATTGATTTCTTTAAAAAAGCTTGAAAAACGTCAGTTTTGGGAAAATAAACCGTTTTTCAAACTTAGCAAGTTATTGCTCTCGTATCTAAGTAATATTAACCAAAACCTAGCAAAAACAGCCGTTTTTAAGGTTTGATCCATTTCCTAAAATGATTAAATAACGGGAGTTTTTTGGATGATGCAAATATCTTCAACTTATTAAATTAAGGTCTCCAAGTATAAGTAATATTAAGCAAAAAAATGCAAAAACGGCCAGTTTTGAGATTCGATCGATTTCTTAAAAAAAGCTTAAAAAACGTCAGTTTTGTGAAAATAAACCGTTTTTCAAACTTAGCAAGTTATTGCTCTCGAATAAAAGTATTATTTTAAAAAACCTGGAAAAACGTCCGTTTTTAAGGTTTGATCCATTTCCTAAAAAACTTTGAAAAACGGGAGTTTTTGGATGATGCAAATATCTTCAATTATTTAAATTAAGGTCTCCGTATATAAGTAATATTAGGCAAAAACATCCAAAAACGGCTAGTTTTGAGATTCGATCGATTTCTTAAAAAAAAGCTTGAAAAACGTCAGTTTTGGGAAAATAAACCGTTTTTCAAACTTAGCAAGTTATTGCTCTCGAATCAAAGTATTATTTACCAAAACCTGGAAAAACGGCCGTTTTTAAGGTTTGATCCATTTCCTAAAAAACTTTGAAAAACGGGAGTTTTCGGATAATGCAAATATCTTCAACTTATCAAATTAAGGTCTCCGTATATAAGTAATATTGGGCAAAAACATGCAAAAACGGCCAGTTTTGAGATTCGATCGATTTCTTAAAAAAAGCTTTAAAAACGTCAGTTTTGGGAAAATAAACCGTTTTTTCAAACTTAGCATGTTATTGCTTTCGAATATAGGTATTATTTACCAAAACCTGAAAAAACGGCCGTTTTTAAGGTTTGATCCATTTCCTAAAAAAACATTGAAAAACGGGAGTTTTCGGATAATGCAAATATCTTCAACTTATCAAATTAAGGTCTCCGAGTATAGCTAATATTAGGCAAAAACATGGAAAAACGGCCAGTTTTAAGATTCAATCGACTTCTTAAAAAAAGCTTGAAAATCGTCAGTTTTGGGAAAATAAACCGTTTTTTAAACTTAGCAAGTTATTGCTCTCGAATCAAAGTATTATTTACCAAAACCTGGAAAAACGGCCGTTTTTAAGGTTTGATCCATTTCCTAAAAAACTTTAAAAATCGGGAGTTTTTGGATAATGCAAATATCTTCAATTTATCAAATTAAGGTCTCCGTATATAAGTAATATTAGGCAAAAACATGCAAAAACGGCCAGTTTTGAGATTCGATCGATTTCTTAAAAAAAGCTTGAAAAACGTCAGTTTTGGGAAAATAAACCGTTTTTCAAACTTAGCAAGTTATTGCTCTCTAATCTAAGTAATATTAACGAAAACCAGGAAAAACGGCCGTTTTTAAGGTTTGATCCATTTCCAAGAAAAGATTGAAAAGCTGGAGTTTTTTAGGTGATGGAAATATCTTTAAACTAATCAAATTGAGGTCTCCGAGTATAAGTAAGATTAAGCAAAAACATGCAAAAGCGGCCAGTTTTGGGTTTCGATCGATTTCTTAAAAAATGCTTGGAAAACGTCAGTTTTGGGAAAACGAACCGTTTTTCAAACTTAGCAAGTTATTGCTCTCGAATCTAAGTTATATTATTCAAAACCTGAAAAATCGGCCGATTTTAAGGTTTGATCCATTTCCTAAAAAAGATTCAAAAACGGGAGTTTTTTGAATGATGGAAATATCTTCAAACTAATCAAATTGAAGTCTCCGAGTATAAGTAATATTAAGCAAAAACATGCAAAAACGGCCAGTTTTTAGATTCGATCGATTTCTTAAAAAAAACTCGAAAAACGTCAGTTTTGGAAAAATATACCGTTTTTCAAACTTAGCAAATTATTGCTTTCGAATCTAAGTATTATTTACCAAAACCTGGAAAAGCGGCCGTTTTTAAGGTTTGATCCATTTCCTTAAAAACATTGAGAAACGGGAGTTTTTGGATAATGCTAATATCTTCAACTTATCAAATTAAGGTCTCCGTGTATAAGTAATATTAGGCAAAAACATGCAAAAACGGCCAGTTTTGAGATTCGATCGATTTCTTAAAAAAAGCTTGAAAAACGTCAGTTTTGGGAAAATAAACCGTTTTTCAAACTTAGCAAGTTATTGCTCTCGTATCTAAGTAATATTAACCAAAACCTAGCAAAAACAGCCGTTTTTAAGGTTTGATCCATTTCCAAGAAAAGATTGAAAAACTGGAGTTTTTTAGGTGATGGAAATATCTTTAAACTAATCAAATTGAGGTCTCCGAGTATAAGTAAGATTAAGCAAAAACATGCAAAAGCGGCCAGTTTTGGGTTTCGATCGATTTCTTAAAAAATGCTTGGAAAACGTCAGTTTTGGGAAAATGAACCGTTTTTCAAACTTAGCAAGTTATTGCTCTCGAATCTAAGTTATATTATTCAAAACCTGAAAAATCGGCCGATTTTAAGGTTTGATCCATTTCCTAAAAAAGATTGAAAAACGGGAGTTTTTTGGATGATGGAAATATCTTCAAACTAATCAAATTGAAGTCTCCGAGTATAAGTAATATTAAGCAAAAACATGCAAAAACGGCCAGTTTTTAGATTCGATCGATTTCTTAAAAAAAGCTTGAAAAACGTCAGTTTTGGAAAAATATACCGTTTTTCAAACTTAGCAAATTATTGCTTTCGAATCTAAGTATTATTTACCAAAACCTGGAAAAACGGCCGTTTTTAAGGTTTGATCCATTTCCTAAAAAACTTTGAAAAACGGGAGTTTTGGATGATGCAAATATCTTCAATTTTTTAAATTAAGGTCTCCGTATATAAGTAATATTAGGCAAAAACATGCAAAAACGGCCAGTTTTAAGATTCGATCGATTTCTTAAAAAAAAGCTTGAAAAACGTCAGTTTTGGGAAAATAAACCGTTTTTCAAACTTAGCAAGTTATTGCTCTCGAATCAAAGTATTATTTACCAAAACCTAGAAAAACGGCCGTTTTAGGGTTTGATCCATTTCCTAAAAAACTTTGAAAAACGGGAGTTTTTGGATAATGCAAATATCTTCAACTTATCAAATTAAGGTCTCCGTATATAAGTAATATTCGGCAAAAACATGCAAAAACGGCCAGTTTTAAGATTCAATCGATTTCTTAAAAAAAGCTTTAAAAACGTCAGTTTTAGGAAAATAAACCGTTTTTTCAAACTTAGCATGTTATTGCTCTCGAATCTAGGTATTGTTTACCAAAACCTGGAAAAACGGCCGTTTTTAAGGTTTGATCCATTTCCTAAAAAACTTTGAAAAACGGGAGTTTTTGGATAATGCAAATATCTTCAATTTATCAAATTAAGGTCTCCGTATATAAGTAATATTAGGCAAAAACATGCAAAAACGGCCAGTTTTGAGATTCGATCGATTTCTTAAAAAAAGCTTGAAAAACGTCAGTTTTGGGAAAATAAACCGTTTTTCAAACTTAGCAAGTTATTGCTCTCTAATCTAAGTAATATTAACGAAAACCAGGAAAAACGGCCGTTTTTAAGGTTTGATCCATTTCCAAGAAAAGATTGAAAAGCTGGAGTTTTTTAGGTGATGGAAATATCTTTAAACTAATCAAATTGAGGTCTCCGAGTATAAGTAAGATTAAGCAAAAACATGCAAAAGTGGCCAGTTTTGGGTTTCGATCGATTTCTTAAAAAAAGCTTGAAAAACGTCAGTTTTGGGAAAATAAACCGTTTTTCAAACTTAGCAAGTTATTGCTCTCGTATCTAAGTAATATTAACCAAAACCTAGCAAAAACAGCCGTTTTTAAGGTTTGATACATTTCCAAGAAAAGATTGAAAAACTGGAGTTTTTTAGGTGATGGAAATATCTTTAAACTAATCAAATTGAGGTCTCCGAGTATAAGTAAGATTAAGCAAAAACATGCAAAAGCGGCCAGTTTTGGGTTTCGATCGATTTCTTAAAAAAAACTCGAAAAACGTCAGTTTTGGAAAAATATACCGTTTTTCAAACTTAGCAAATTATTGCTTTCGAATCTAAGTATTATTTACCAAAACCTGGAAAAGCGGCCGTTTTTAAGGTTTGATCCATTTCCTTAAAAACATTGAGAAACGGGAGTTTTTGGATAATGCTAATATCTTCAACTTATCAAATTAAGGTCTCCGTGTATAAGTAATATTAGGCAAAAACATGCAAAAACGGCCAGTTTTGAGATTCGATCGATTTCTTAAAAAAAGCTTGAAAAACGTCAGTTTTGGGAAAATAAACCGTTTTTCAAACTTAGCAAGTTATTGCTCTCGTATCTAAGTAATATTAACCAAAACCTAGCAAAAACAGCCGTTTTTAAGGTTTGATCCATTTCCAAGAAAAGATTGAAAAACTGGAGTTTTTTAGGTGATGGAAATATCTTTAAACTAATCAAATTGAGGTCTCCGAGTATAAGTAAGATTAAGCAAAAACATGCAAAAGCGGCCAGTTTTGGGTTTCGATCGATTTCTTAAAAAATGCTTGGAAAACGTCAGTTTTGGGAAAATGAACCGTTTTTCAAACTTAGCAAGTTATTGCTCTCGAATCTAAGTTATATTATTCAAAACCTGAAAAATCGGCCGATTTTAAGGTTTGATCCATTTCCTAAAAAAGATTGAAAAACGGGAGTTTTTTGGATGATGGAAATATCTTCAAACTAATCAAATTGAAGTCTCCGAGTATAAGTAATATTAAGCAAAAACATGCAAAAACGGCCAGTTTTTAGATTCGATCGATTTCTTAAAAAAAGCTTGAAAAACGTCAGTTTTGGAAAAATATACCGTTTTTCAAACTTAGCAAATTATTGCTTTCGAATCTAAGTATTATTTACCAAAACCTGGAAAAACGGCCGTTTTTAAGGTTTGATCCATTTCCTAAAAAACTTTGAAAAACGGGAGTTTTGGATGATGCAAATATCTTCAATTTTTTAAATTAAGGTCTCCGTATATAAGTAATATTAGGCAAAAACATGCAAAAACGGCCAGTTTTAAGATTCGATCGATTTCTTAAAAAAAAGCTTGAAAAACGTCAGTTTTGGGAAAATAAACCGTTTTTCAAACTTAGCAAGTTATTGCTCTCGAATCAAAGTATTATTTACCAAAACCTAGAAAAACGGCCGTTTTAGGGTTTGATCCATTTCCTAAAAAACTTTGAAAAACGGGAGTTTTTGGATAATGCAAATATCTTCAACTTATCAAATTAAGGTCTCCGTATATAAGTAATATTCGGCAAAAACATGCAAAAACGGCCAGTTTTAAGATTCAATCGATTTCTTAAAAAAAGCTTTAAAAACGTCAGTTTTAGGAAAATAAACCGTTTTTTCAAACTTAGCATGTTATTGCTCTCGAATCTAGGTATTGTTTACCAAAACCTGGAAAAACGGCCGTTTTTAAGGTTTGATCCATTTCCTAAAAAACTTTGAAAAACGGGAGTTTTTGGATAATGCAAATATCTTCAATTTATCAAATTAAGGTCTCCGTATATAAGTAATATTAGGCAAAAACATGCAAAAACGGCCAGTTTTGAGATTCGATCGATTTCTTAAAAAAAGCTTGAAAAACGTCAGTTTTGGGAAAATAAACCGTTTTTCAAACTTAGCAAGTTATTGCTCTCTAATCTAAGTAATATTAACGAAAACCAGGAAAAACGGCCGTTTTTAAGGTTTGATCCATTTCCAAGAAAAGATTGAAAAGCTGGAGTTTTTTAGGTGATGGAAATATCTTTAAACTAATCAAATTGAGGTCTCCGAGTATAAGTAAGATTAAGCAAAAACATGCAAAAGTGGCCAGTTTTGGGTTTCGATCGATTTCTTAAAAAAAGCTTGAAAAACGTCAGTTTTGGGAAAATAAACCGTTTTTCAAACTTAGCAAGTTATTGCTCTCGTATCTAAGTAATATTAACCAAAACCTAGCAAAAACAGCCGTTTTTAAGGTTTGATCCATTTCCAAGAAAAGATTGAAAAACTGGAGTTTTTTAGGTGATGGAAATATCTTTAAACTAATCAAATTGAGGTCTCCGAGTATAAGTAAGATTAAGCAAAAACATGCAAAAGCGGCCAGTTTTGGGTTTCGATCGATTTCTTAAAAAAAACTCGAAAAACGTCAGTTTTGGAAAAATATACCGTTTTTCAAACTTAGCAAATTATTGCTTTCGAATCTAAGTATTTTTTACCAAAACCTGGAAAAACGGCCGTTTTTAAGGTTTGATCCATTTCCTAAAAAACTTTGAAAAACGGGAGTTTTGGATGATGCAAATATCTTCAATTTTTTAAATTAAGGTCTCCGTATATAAGTAATATTAGGCAAAAACATGCAAAAACGGCCAGTTTTAAGATTCGATCGATTTCTTAAAAAAAAGCTTGAAAAACGTCAGTTTTGGGAAAATAAACCGTTTTTCAAACTTAGCAAGTTATTGCTCTCGAATCAAAGTATTATTTACCAAAACCTAGAAAAACGGCCGTTTTTAGGGTTTGATCCATTTCCTAAAAAACTTTAAAAAACGGGAGTTTTTGGATAATGCAAATATCTTCAACTTATCAAATTAAGGTCTCCGTATATAAGTAATATTCGGCAAAAACATGCAAAAACGGCCAGTTTTGAGATTCAATCGATTTCTTAAAAAAAGCTTTAAAAACGTCAGTTTTAGGAAAATAAACCGTTTTTTCAAACTTAGCATGTTATTGCTCTCGAATCTAGGTATTGTTTACCAAAACCTGGAAAAACGGCCGTTTTTAAGGTTTGATCCATTTCCTAAAAAAACATTGAAAAACGGGAGTTTTCGGATAATGCAAATATCTTCAACTTATCAAATTAAGGTCTCCAGGTATAAGTAATATTAGGCAAAAACATGGAAAAACGGCCAGTTTTAAGATTCAATCGACTTCTTAAAAAAAGCTTGAAAATCGTCAGTTTTGGGAAAATAAACCGTTTTTTAAACTTAGCAAGTTATTGCTCTCGAATCAAAGTATTATTTACCAAAACCTGGAAAAACGGCCGTTTTTAAGGTTTGATCCATTTCCTAAAAAACTTTAAAAATCGGGAGTTTTTGGATAATGCAAATATCTTCAATTTATCAAATTAAGGTCTCCGTATATAAGTAATATTAGGCAAAAACATGCAAAAACGGCCAGTTTTGAGATTCGATCGATTTCTTAAAAAAAGCTTGAAAAACGTCAGTTTTGGGAAAATAAACCGTTTTTCAAACTTAGCAAGTTATTGCTCTCTAATCTAAGTAATATTAACGAAAACCAGGAAAAACGGCCGTTTTTAAGGTTTGATCCATTTCCAAGAAAAGATTGAAAAGCTGGAGTTTTTTAGGTGATGGAAATATCTTTAAACTAATCAAATTGAGGTCTCCGAGTATAAGTAAGATTAAGCAAAAACATGCAAAAGTGGCCAGTTTTGGGTTTCGATCGATTTCTTAAAAAAAGCTTAAAAAACGTCAGTTTTGGGAAAATAAACCGTTTTTCAAACTTAGCAAGTTATTGCTCTCGTATCTAAGTAATATTAACCAAAACCTAGCAAAAACAGCCGTTTTTAAGGTTTGATCCATTTCCAAGAAAAGATTGAAAAACTGGAGTTTTTTAGGTGATGGAAATATCTTTAAACTAATCAAATTGAGGTCTCCGAGTATAAGTAAGATTAAGCAAAAACATGCAAAAGGGGCCAGTTTTGGGTTTCGATCGATTTCTTAAAAAATGCTTGGAAAACGTCAGTTTTGGGAAAATGAACCGTTTTTCAAACTTAGCAAGTTATTGCTCTCGAATCTAAGTTATATTATTCAAAACCTGAAAAATCAGCCGATTTTAAGGTTTGATCCATTTCCTAAAAAAGATTGAAAAACGGGAGTTTTTTGGATGATGGAAATATCTTCAAACTAATCAAATTGAAGCCTCCGAGTATAAGTAATATTAAGCAAAAACATGCAAAAACGGCCAGTTTTTAGATTCGATCGATTTCTTAAAAAAAGCTTGAAAAACGTCAGTTTTGGAAAAATATACCGTTTTTCAAACTTAGCAAATTATTGCTTTCGAATCTAAGTATTATTTACCAAAACCTGGAAAAGCGGCCGTTTTTAAGGTTTGATCCATTTCCTAAAAAACTTTGAAAAACGGGAGTTTTGGATGATGCAAATATCTTCAATTTTTTAAATTAAGGTCTCCGTATATAAGTAATATTAGGCAAAAACATGCAAAAACGGCCAGTTTTAAGATTCGATCGATTTCTTAAAAAAAAGCTTGAAAAACGTCAGTTTTGGGAAAATAAACCGTTTTTCAAACTTAGCAAGTTATTGCTCTCGAATCAAAGTATTATTTACCAAAACCTAGAAAAACGGCCGTTTTTAGGGTTTGATCCATTTCCTAAAAAACTTTGAAAAACGGGAGTTTTTGGATTATGCAAATATCTTCAACTTATCAAATTAAGGTCTCCGTATATAAGTAATATTCGGCCAAAACATGCAAAAACGGCCAGTTTTGAGATTTAATCGATTTCTTAAAAAAAGCTTTAAAAACGTCAGTTTTAGGAAAATAAACCGTTTTTTCAAACTTAGCATGTTATTGCTCTCGAATCTAGGTATTATTTACCAAAACCTGAAAAAACGGCCGTTTTTAAGGTTTGATCCATTTCCTAAAAAAACATTGAAAAACGGGAGTTTTCGGATAATGCAAATATCTTCAACTTATCAAATTAAGGTCTCCGAGTATAAGTAATATTAGGCAAAAACATGGAAAAACAGCCAGTTTTAAGATTCAATCGACTTCTTAAAAAAAGCTTGAAAATCGTCAGTTTTGGGAAATAGACCGTTTTTTAAACTTAGCAAGTTATTGCTCTCGAATCAAAGTATTATTTACCAAAACCTGGAAAAACGGCCGTTTTTAAGGTTTGATCCATTTCCTAAAAAACTTTAAAAATCGGGACTTTTTGGATAATGCAAATATCTTCAATTTATCAAATTAAGGTCTCCGTATATAAGTAATATTAGGCAAAAACATGCAAAAACGGCCAGTTTTGAGATTCGATCGATTTCTTAAAAAAAGCTTGAAAAACGTCAGTTTTGGGAAAATAAACCGTTTTTCAAACTTAGCAAGTTATTGCTCTCTAATCTAAGTAATATTAACGAAAACCAGGAAAAACGGCCTTTTTTAAGGTTTGATCCATTTCCAAGAAAAGATTGAAAAGCTGGAGTTTTTTAGGTGATGGAAATATCTTTAAACTAATCAAATTGAGGTCTCCGAGTATAAGTAAGTTTAAGCAAAAACATGCAAAAGCGGCCAGTTTTGGGTTTCGATCGATTTCTTAAAAAATGCTTGGAAAACGTCAGTTTTGGGAAAATGAACCGTTTTTCAAACTTAGCAAGTTATTGCTCTCGAATCTAAGTTATATTATTCAAAACCTGAAAAATCGGCCGATTTTAAGGTTTGATCCATTTCCTAAAAAAGATTGAAAAACGGGAGTTTTTTGAATGATGGAAATATCTTCAAACTAATCAAATTGAAGTCTCCGAGCATAAGTAATATTAAGCAAAAACATGCAAAAACGGCCAGTTTTTAGATTCGATCGATTTCTTAAAAAAAGCTCGAAAAACGTCAGTTTTGGAAAAATATACCGTTTTTCAAACTTAGCAAATTATTGCTTTCGAATCTAAGTATTATTTACCAAAACCTGGAAAAGCGGCCGTTTTTAAGGTTTGATCCATTTCCTTAAAAACATTGAGAAACGGGAGTTTTTGGATAATGCTAATATCTTCAACTTATCAAATTAAGGTCTCCGTGTATAAGTAATATTAGGCAAAAACATGCAAAAACGGCCAGTTTTGAGATTCGATCGATTTCTTAAAAAAAGCTTGAAAAACGTCAGTTTTGGGAAAATAAACCGTTTTTCAAACTTAGCAAGTTATTGCTCTCGAATCTAAGTAATATTAACCAAAACCTAGCAAAAACAGCCGTTTTTAAGGTTTGATCCATTTCCAAGAAAAGATTGAAAAACTGGAGTTTTTTAGGTGATGGAAATATCTTTAAACTAATCAAATTGAGGTCTCCGAGTATAAGTAAGATTAAGCAAAAACATGCAAAAGCGGCCAGTTTTGGGTTTCGATCGATTTCTTAAAAAATGCTTGGAAAACGTCAGTTTTGGGAAAATGAACCGTTTTTCAAACTTAGCAAGTTATTGCTCTCGAATCTAAGTTATATTATTCAAAACCTGAAAAATCGGCCGATTTTAAGGTTTGATCCATTTCCTAAAAAAGATTGAAAATCGGGAGTTTTTTGGATGATGGAAATATCTTCAAACTAATCAAATTGAAGTCTCCGAGTATAAGTAATATTAAGCAAAAACATGCAAAAACGGCCAGTTTTTAGATTCGATCGATTTCTTAAAAAAAGCTTGAAAAACGTCAGTTTTGGAAAAATATACCGTTTTTCAAACTTAGCAAATTATTGCTTTCGAATCTAAGTATTATTTACCAAAACCTGGCAAAACGGCCGTTTTTAAGGTTTGATCCATTTCCTTAAAAACATTGAGAAACGGGAGTTTTTGGATAATGCTAATATCTTCAACTTATCAAATTAAGGTCTCCGTGTATAAGTAATATTAGGCAAAAACATGCAAAAACGGCCAGTTTTAAGATTCGATCGATTTCTTAAAAAAAGCTTGAAAAACGTCAGTTTTGGGAAAATAAACCGTTTTTCAAACTTAGCAAGTTATTGCTCTCGTATCTAAGTAATATTAACCAAAACCTAGCAAAAACAGCCGTTTTTAAGTTTGATCCATTTCCAAGAAAAGATTGAAAAACTGGAGTTTTTTAGGTGATGGAAATATCTTTAAACTAATCAAATTGAGGTCTCCGAGTATAAGTAAGATTAAGCAAAAAAGCAAAAGCGGCCAGTTTTGGGTTTCGATCGATTTCTTAAAAAATGCTTGGAAAACGTCAGTTTTGGGAAAATGAACCGTTTTTCAAACTTAGCAAGTTATTGCTCTCGAATCTAAGTTATATTATTCAAAACCTGAAAAATCGGCCGATTTTAAGGTTTGATCCATTTCCTAAAAAAGATTGAAAAACGGGAGTTTTTTGGATGATGGAAATATCTTCAAACTAATCAAATTGAAGTCTCCGAGTATAAGTAATATTAAGCAAAAACATGCAAAAACGGCCAGTTTTTAGATTCGATCGATTTCTTAAAAAAAGCTTGAAAAACGTCAGTTTTGGAAAAATATACCGTTTTTCAAACTTAGCAAATTATTGCTTTCGAATCTAAGTATTATTTACCAAAACCTGGCAAAACGGCCGTTTTTAAGGTTTGATCCATTTCCTAAAAAACTTTGAAAAACGGGAGTTTTGGATGATGCAAATATCTTCAATTTTTTAAATTAAGGTCTCCGTATATAAGTAATATTAGGTAAAAACATGCAAAAACTGCCAGTTTTAAGATTCGATCGATTTCTTAAAAAAAAGCTTGAAAAACGTCAGTTTTGGGAAAATAAACCGTTTTTCAAACTTAGCAAGTTATTGCTCTCGAATCAAAGTATTATTTACCAAAACCTGGAAAAACGGCCGTTTTTAGGGTTTGATCCATTTCCTAAAAAACTTTGAAAAACGGGAGTTTTTGGATAATGCAAATATCTTCAACTTATCAAATTAAGGTCTCCGTATATAAGTAATATTCGGCAAAAACATGCAAAAACGGCCAGTTTTGAGATTCAATCGATTTCTTAAAAAAAGCTTTAAAAACGTCAGTTTTAGGAAAATAAACCGTTTTTTCAAACTTAGCATGTTATTGCTCTCGAATCTAGGTATTATTTACCAAAACCTAAGAAAAACGGCCGTTTTTAAGGTTTGATCCATTTCCTAAAAAAACATTGAAAAACGGGAGTTTTCGGATAATGCAAATATTTTCAACTTATCAAATTAAGGTCTCCGAGTAAAAGTAATATTAGGCAAAAACATGGAAAAACGGCCATTTTTGAGATTCGATTGATTTCTTTAAAAAAGCTTGAAAAACGTCAGTTTTGGGAAAATAAACCGTTTTTCAAACTTAGCAAGTTATTGCTCTCGTATCTAAGTAATATTAACCAAAACCTAGCAAAAACAGCCGTTTTTAAGGTTTGATCCATTTCCTAAAATGATTGAATAACGGGAGTTTTTTGGATGATGCAAATATCTTCAACTTATCAAATTAAGGTCTCCAAGTATAAGTAATATTAAGCAAAAAAATGCAAAAACGGCCAGTTTTGAGATTCGATCGATTTCTTAAAAAAAGCTTGAAAAACGTCAGTTTTGGGAAAATAAACCGTTTTTCAAACTTAGCAAGTTATTGCTCTCGAATCAAAGTATTATTTTTAAAAACCTGGAAAAACGGCCGTTTTTAAGGTTTGATCCATTTCCTAAAAAACTTTGAAAAACGGGAGTTTTTGGATGATGCAAATATCTTCAATTTTTTAAATTAAGGTCTCCGTATATAAGTAATATTAGGCAAAAACATCCAAAAACGGCTAGTTTTGAGATTCGATCGATTTCTTAAAAAAAAGCTTGAAAAACGTCAGTTTTGGGAAAATAAACCGTTTTTCAAACTTAGCAAGTTATTGCTCTCGAATCAAAGTATTATTTACCAAAACCTGGAAAAACGGCCGTTTTTAAGGTTTGATTCCTTTCCTAAAAAACTTTGAAAAACGGGAGTTTTCGGATAATGCAAATATCTTCAACTTATCAAATTAAGGTCTCCGTATATAAGTAATATTGGGCAAAAACATGCAAAAACGGCCAGTTTTGAGATTCGATCGATTTCTTAAAAAAAGCTTTAAAAACGTCAGTTTTGGGAAAATAAACCGTTTTATCAAACTTAGCATGTTATTGCTCTCGAACCTAGGTATTATTTACCAAAACCTGAAAAAACGGCCGTTTTTAAGGTTTGATCCATTTCCTAAAAAAACATTGAAAAACGGGAGTTTTCGGATAATGCAAATATCTTCAACCTATCAAATTAAGGTCTCCGAGTTTAAGTAATATTAGGCAAAAACATGCAAAAACGGCCAGTTTTAAGATTCAATCGACTTCTTAAAAAAAGCTTGAAAATCGTCAGTTTTGGGAAAATAAACCGTTTTTTAAACTTAGCAAGTTATTGCTCTCGAATCAAAGTATTATTTACCAAAACCTGGAAAAACGGCCGTTTTTAAGGTTTGATCCATTTCCTAAAAAACTTTAAAAATCGGGAGTTTTTGGATAATGCAAATATCTTCAATTTATCAAATTAAGGTCTCCGTATATAAGTAATATTAGGCAAAAACATGCAAAAACGGCCAGTTTTGAGATTCGATCGATTTCTTAAAAAAAGCTTGAAAAACGTCAGTTTTGGGAAAATAAACCGTTTTTCAAACTTAGCAAGTTATTGCTCTCTAATCTAAGTAATATTAACGAAAACCAGGAAAAACGGCCGTTTTTAAGGTTTGATCCATTTCCAAGAAAAGATTGAAAAGCTGGAGTTTTTTAGGTGATGGAAATATCTTTAAACTAATCAAATTGAGGTCTCCGAGTATAAGTAAGATTAAGCAAAAACATGCAAAAGCGGCCAGTTTTGGGTTTCGATCGATTTCTTAAAAAATGCTTGGAAAACGTCAGTTTTGGGAAAATGAACCGTTTTTCAAACTTAGCAAGTTATTGCTCTCGAATCTAAGTTATATTATTCAAAACCTGAAAAATCGGACGATTTTAAGGTTTGATCCATTTCCTAAAAAAGATTGAAAAACGGGAGTTTTTTGAATGATGGAAATATCTTCAAACTAATCAAATTGAAGTCTCCGAGTATAAGTAATATTAAGCAAAAACATGCAAAAACGGCCAGTTTTTAGATTCGATCGATTTCTTAAAAAAAGCTCGAAAAACGTCAGTTTTGGAAAAATATACCGTTTTTCAAACTTAGCAAATTATTGCTTTCGAATCTAAGTATTATTTACCAAAACCTGGAAAAGCGGCCGTTTTTAAGGTTTGATCCATTTCCTTAAAAACATTGAGAAACGGGAGTTTTTGGATAATGCTAATATCTTCAACTTATCAAATTAAGGTCTCCGTGTATAAGTAATATTAGGCAAAAACATGCAAAAACGGCCAGTTTTGAGATTCGATCGATTTCTTAAAAAAAGCTTGAAAAACGTCAGTTTTGGGAAAATAAACCGTTTTTCAAACTTAGCAAGTTATTGCTCTCGTATCTAAGTAATATTAACCAAAACCTAGCAAAAACAGCTGTTTTTAAGGTTTGATCCATTTCCAAGAAAAGATTGAAAAACTGGAGTTTTTTAGGTGATGGAAATATCTTTAAACTAATCAAATTGAGGTCTCCGAGTATAAGTAAGATTAAGCAAAAACCTGCAAAAGCGGCCAGTTTTGGGTTTCGATCGATTTCTTAAAAAATGCTTGGAAAACGTCAGTTTTGGGAAAATGAACCGTTTTTCAAACTTAGCAAGTTATTGCTCTCGAATCTAAGTTATATTATTCAAAACCTAAAAAATCGGCCGATTTTAAGGTTTGATCCATTTCCTAAAAAAGATTGAAAAACGGGAGTTTTTTGGATGATGGAAATATCTTCAAACTAATCAAATTGAAGTCTCCGAGTATAAGTAATATTAAGCAAAAACATGCAAAAACGGCCAGTTTTTAGATTCGATCGATTTCTTAAAAAAAGCTTGAAAAACGTCAGTTTTGGAAAAATATACCGTTTTTCAAACTTAGCAAATTATTGCTTTCGAATCTAAGTATTATTTACCAAAACCTGGCAAAACGGCCGTTTTTAAGGTTTGATCCATTTCCTAAAAAACTTTGAAAAACGGGAGTTTTGGATGATGCAAATATCTTCAATTTTTTAAATTAAGGTCTCCGTATATAAGTAATATTAGGCAAAAACATGCAAAAACGGCCAGTTTTAAGATTCGATCGATTTCTTAAAAAAAAGCTTGAAAAACGTCAGTTTTGGGAAAATAAACCGTTTTTCAAACTTAGCAAGTTATTGCTCTCGAATCAAAGTATTATTTACCAAAACCTGGAAAAACGGCCGTTTTTAGGGTTTGATCCATTTCCTAAAAAACTTTGAAAAACGGGAGTTTTTGGATAATGCAAATATCTTCAACTTATCAAATTAAGGTCTCCGTATATAAGTAATATTCGGCAAAAACATGCAAAAACGGCCAGTTTTGAGATTCAATCGATTTCTTAAAAAAAGCTTTAAAAACGTCAGTTTTAGGAAAATAAACCGTTTTTTCAAACTTAGCATGTTATTGCTCTCGAATCTAGGTATTATTTACCAAAACCTGGAAAAACGGCCGTTTTTAAGGTTTGATCCATTTCCTAAAAAAACATTGAAAAACGGGAGTTTTCGGATAATGCAAATATTTTCAACTTATCAAATTAAGGTCTCCGAGTAAAAGTAATATTAGGCAAAAACATGGAAAAACGGCCATTTTTGAGATTCGATTGATTTCTTTAAAAAAGCTTGAAAAACGTCAGTTTTGGGAAAATAAACCGTTTTTCAAACTTAGCAAGTTATTGCTCTCGTATCTAAGTAATATTAACCAAAACCTAGCAAAAACAGCCGTTTTTAAGGTTTGATCCATTTCCTAAAATGATTGAATAACGGGAGTTTTTTGGATGATGCAAATATCTTCAACTTATCAAATTAAGGTCTCCAAGTATAAGTAATATTAAGCAAAAAAATGCAAAAACGGCCAGTTTTGAGATTCGATCGATTTCTTAAAAAAAGCTTGAAAAACGTCAGTTTTGGGAAAATAAACCGTTTTTCAAACTTAGCAAGTTATTGCTCTCGAATCAAAGTATTATTTTTAAAAACCTGGAAAAACGGCCGTTTTTAAGGTTTGATCCATTTCCTAAAAAACTTTGAAAAACGGGAGTTTTTGGATGATGCAAATATCTTCAATTTTTTAAATTAAGGTCTCCGTATATAAGTAATATTAGGCAAAAACATCCAAAAACGGCTAGTTTTGAGATTCGATCGATTTCTTAAAAAAAAGCTTAAAAAACGTCAGTTTTGGGAAAATAAACCGTTTTTCAAACTTAGCAAGTTATTGCTCTCGAATCAAAGTATTATTTACCAAAACCTGGAAAAACGGCCGTTTTTAAGGTTTGATTCCTTTCCTAAAAAACTTTGAAAAACGGGAGTTTTCGGATAATGCAAATATCTTCAACTTATAAAATTAAGGTCTCCGTATATAAGTAAAGTGGGCAAAAACATGCAAAAACGGCCAGTTTTGAGATTCGATCGATTTCTTAAAAAAAGCTTTAAAAACGTCAGTTTTGGGAAAATAAACCGTTTTATCAAACTTAGCATGTTATTGCTCTCGAATCTAGGTATTATTTACCAAAACCTGAAAAAACGGCCGTTTTTAAGGTTTGATCCATTTCCTAAAAAAACATTGAAAAACGGGAGTTTTCGGATAATGCAAATATCTTCAACCTATCAAATTAAGGTCTCCGAGTATAAGTAATATTAGGCAAAAACATGGAAAAACGGCCAGTTTTAAGATTCAATCGACTTCTTAAAAAAAGCTTGAAAATCGTCAGTTTTGGGAAAATAAACCGTTTTTTAAACTTAGCAAGTTATTGCTCTCGAATCAAAGTATTATTTACCAAAACCTGGAAAAACGGCCGTTTTTAAGGTTTGATCCATTTCCTAAAAAACTTTAAAAATCGGGAGTTTTTGGATAATGCAAATATCTTCAATTTATCAAATTAAGGTCTCCGTATATAAGTAATATTAGGCAAAAACATGCAAAAACGGCCAGTTTTGAGATTCGATCGATTTCTTAAAAAAAGCTTGAAAAACGTCAGTTTTGGGAAAATAAACCGTTTTTCAAACTTAGCAAGTTATTGCTCTCTAATCTAAGTAATATTAACGAAAACCAGGAAAAACGGCCGTTTTTAAGGTTTGATCCATTTCCAAGAAAAGATTGAAAAGCTGGAGTTTTTTAGGTGATGGAAATATCTTTAAACTAATCAAATTGAGGTCTCCGAGTATAAGTAAGATTAAGCAAAAACATGCAAAAGCGGCCAGTTTTGGGTTTCGATCGATTTCTTAAAAAATGCTTGGAAAACGTCAGTTTTGGGAAAATGAACCGTTTTTCAAACTTAGCAAGTTATTGCTCTCGAATCTAAGTTATATTATTCAAAACCTGAAAAATCGGCCGATTTTAAGGTTTGATCCATTTCCTAAAAAAGATTGAAAAACGGGAGTTTTTTGAATGATGGAAATATCTTCAAACTAATCAAATTGAAGTCTCCGAGTATAAGTAATATTAAGCAAAAACATGCAAAAACGGCCAGTTTTTAGATTCGATCGATTTCTTAAAAAAAGCTCGAAAAACGTCAGTTTTGGAAAAATATACCGTTTTTCAAACTTAGCAAATTATTGCTTTCGAATCTAAGTATTATTTACCAAAACCTGGAAAAGCGGCCGTTTTTAAGGTTTGATCCATTTCCTTAAAAACATTGAGAAACGGGAGTTTTTGGATAATGCTAATATCTTCAACTTATCAAATTAAGGTCTCTGTGTATAAGTAATATTAGGCAAAAACATGCAAAAACGGCCAGTTTTGAGATTCGATCGATTTCTTAAAAAAAGCTTGAAAAACGTCAGTTTTGGGAAAATAAACCGTTTTTCAAACTTAGCAAGTTATTGCTCTCGTATCTAAGTAATATTAACCAAAACCTAGCAAAAACAGCCGTTTTTAAGGTTTGATCCATTTCCAAGAAAAGATTGAAAAACTGGAGTTTTTTAGGTGATGGAAATATCTTTAAACTAATCAAATTGAGGTCTCCGAGTATAAGTAAGATTAAGCAAAAACATGCAAAAGCGGCCAGTTTTGGGTTTCGATCGATTTCTTAAAAAATGCTTGGAAAACGTCAGTTTTGGGAAAATGAACCGTTTTTCAAACTTAGCAAGTTATTGCTCTCGAATCTAAGTTATATTATTCAAAACCTGAAAAACCGGCCGATTTTAAGGTTTGATCCATTTCCTAAAAAAGATTGAAAAACGGGAGTTTTTTGGATGATGGAAATATCTTCAAACTAATCAAATTGAAGTCTCCGAGTATAAGTAATATTAAGCAAAAACATGCAAAAACGGCCAGTTTTTAGATTCGATCGATTTCTTAAAAAAAGCTTGAAAAACGTCAGTTTTGGAAAAATATACCGTTTTTCAAACTTAGCAAATTATTGCTTTCGAATCTAAGTATTATTTACCAAAACCTGGCAAAACGGCCGTTTTTAAGGTTTGATCCATTTCCTAAAAAACTTTGAAAAACGGGAGTTTTGGATGATGCAAATATCTTCAATTTTTTAAATTAAGGTCTCCGTATATAAGTAATATTAGGCAAAAACATGCAAAAACGGCCAGTTTTAAGATTCGATCGATTTCTTAAAAAAAAGCTTGAAAAACGTCAGTTTTGGGAAAATAAACCGTTTTTCAAACTTAGCAAGTTATTGCTCTCGAATCAAAGTATTATTTACCAAAACCTGGAAAAACGGCCGTTTTTAGGGTTTGATCCATTTCCTAAAAAACTTTGAAAAACGGGAGTTTTTGGATAATGCAAATATCTTCAACTTATCAAATTAAGGTCTCCGTATATAAGTAATATTCGGCAAAAACATGCAAAAACGGCCAGTTTTGAGATTCAATCGATTTCTTAAAAAAAGCTTTAAAAACGTCAGTTTTAGGAAAATAAACCGTTTTTTCAAACTTAGCATGTTATTGCTCTCGAATCTAGGTATTATTTACCAAAACCTGGAAAAACGGCCGTTTTTAAGGTTTGATCCATTTCCTAAAAAAACATTGAAAAACGGGAGTTTTCGGATAATGCAAATATCTTCAACTTATCAAATTAAGGTCTCCGAGTATAAGTAATATTAGTCAAAAACATGGAAAAACAGCCATTTTTGAGATTCGATTGATTTCTTTAAAAAAGCTTGAAAAACGTCAGTTTTGGGAAAATAAACCGTTTTTCAAACTTAGCAAGTTATTGCTCTCGTATCTAAGTAATATTAACCAAAACCTAGCAAAAACAGCCGTTTTTAAGGTTTGTTTCATTTCCTAAAATGATTAAATAACGGGAGTTTTTTGGATGATGCAAATATCTTCAACTTATCAAATTAAGGTCTCCAAGTATAAGTAATATTAAGCAAAAAAATGCAAAAACGGCCAGTTTTGAGATTCGATCGATTTCTTAAAAAAAGCTTAAAAAACGTCAGTTTTGGGAAAATAAACCGTTTTTCAAACTTAGCAAGTTATTGCTCTCGAATAAAAGTATTATTTTTAAAAACCTGGAAAAACGGCCGTTTTTAAGGTTTGATCCATTTCCTAAAAAACTTTGAAAAACGGGAGTTTTTGGATGATGCAAATATCTTCAATTTTTTAAATTAAGGTCTCCGTATATAAGTAATATTAGGCAAAAACATCCAAAAACGGCTAGTTTTGAGATTCGATCGATTTCTTAAAAAAAAGCTTGAAAAACGTCAGTTTTGGGAAAATAAACCGTTTTTCAAACTTAGCAAGTTATTGTTCTCGAATCAAAGTATTATTTACCAAAACCTGGAAAAACGGCCGTTTTTAAGGTTTGATTCCTTTCCTAAAAAACTTTGAAAAACGGGAGTTTTCGGATAATGCAAATATCTTCAACTTATCAAATTAAGGTCTCCGTATATAAGTAATATTGGGCAAAAACATGCAAAAACGGCCAGTTTTGAGATTCGATCGATTTCTTAAAAAAAGCTTTAAAAACGTCAGTTTTGGGAAAATAAACCGTTTTATCAAACTTAGCATGTTATTGCTCTCGAATCAAAGTATTATTTACCAAAACCTGGAAAAACGGCCGTTTTTAGGGTTTGATCCATTTCCTAAAAAACTTTGAAAAACGGGAGTTTTTGGATAATGCAAATATCTTCAACTTATCAAATTAAGGTCTCCGTATATAAGTAATATTCGGCAAAAACATGCAAAAACGGCCAGTTTTGAGATTCAATCGATTTCTTAAAAAAAGCTTTAAAAACGTCAGTTTTAGGAAAATAAACCGTTTTTTCAAACTTAGCATGTTATTGCTCTCGAATCTAGGTATTATTTACCAAAACCTGGAAAAACGGCCGTTTTTAAGGTTTGATCCATTTCCTAAAAAAACATTGAAAAACGGGAGTTTTCGGATAATGCAAATATTTTCAACTTATCAAATTAAGGTCTCCGAGTAAAAGTAATATTAGGCAAAAACATGGAAAAACGGCCATTTTTGAGATTCGATTGATTTCTTTAAAAAAGCTTGAAAAACGTCAGTTTTGGGAAAATAAACCGTTTTTCAAACTTAGCAAGTTATTGCTCTCGTATCTAAGTAATATTAACCAAAACCTAGCAAAAACAGCCGTTTTTAAGGTTTGATCCATTTCCTAAAATGATTGAATAACGGGAGTTTTTTGGATGATGCAAATATCTTCAACTTATCAAATTAAGGTCTCCAAGTATAAGTAATATTAAGCAAAAAAATGCAAAAACGGCCAGTTTTGAGATTGAATCGATTTCTTAAAAAAAGCTTGAAAAACGTCAGTTTTGGGAAAATAAACCGTTTTTCAAACTTAGCAAGTTATTGCTCTCGAATCAAAGTATTATTTTTAAAAACCTGGAAAAACGGCCGTTTTTAAGGTTTGATCCATTTCCTAAAAAACTTTGAAAAACGGGAGTTTTTGGATGATGCAAATATCTTCAATTTTTTAAATTAAGGTCTCCGTATATAAGTAATATTAGGCAAAAACATCCAAAAACGGCTAGTTTTGAGATTCGATCGATTTCTTAAAAAAAAGCTTGAAAAACGTCAGTTTTGGGAAAATAAACCGTTTTTCAAACTTAGCAAGTTATTGCTCTCGAATCAAAGTATTATTTACCAAAACCTGGAAAAACGGCCGTTTTTAAGGTTTGATCCATTTCCTAAAAAACTTTGAAAAACGGGAGTTTTCGGATAATGCAAATATCTTCAACTTATCAAATTAAGGTCTCCAAGTATAAGTAATATTAAGCAAAAAAATGCAAAAACGGCCAGTTTTGAGATTCGATCGATTTCTTAAAAACGTCAGTTTTGGGAAAATAAACCGTTTTTTCAAACTTAGCATGTTATTGCTCTCGAATCTAGGTATTATTTACCAAAACCTGAAAAAACGGCCGTTTTTAAGGTTTGATCCATTTCCTAAAAAAACATTGAAAAACGGGAGTTTTCGGATAATGCAAATATCTTCAACTTATCAAATTAAGGTCTCCGAGTATAAGTAATATTAGGCAAAAACATGGAAAAACGGCCAGTTTTAAGATTCAATCGACTTCTTAAAAAAAGCTTGAAAATCGTCAGTTTTGGGAAAATAAACCGTTTTTTAAACTTAGCAAGTTATTGCTCTCGAATCAAAGTATTATTTACCAAAACCTGGAAAAACGGCCGTTTTTAAGGTTTGATCCATTTCCTAAAAAACTTTAAAAATCGGGAGTTTTTGGATAATGCAAATATCTTCAATTTATCAAATTAAGGTCTCCGTATATAAGTAATATTAGGCAAAAACATGCAAAAACGGCCAGTTTTGAGATTCGATCGATTTCTTAAAAAAAGCTTGAAAAACGTCAGTTTTGGGAAAATAAACCGTTTTTCAAACTTAGCAAGTTATTGCTCTCTAATCTAAGTAATATTAACGAAAACCAGGAAAAACGGCCGTTTTTAAGGTTTGATCCATTTCCAAGAAAAGATTGAAAAGCTGGAGTTTTTTAGGTGATGGAAATATCTTTAAACTAATCAAATTGAGGTCTCCGAGTATAAGTAAGATTAAGCAAAAACATGCAAAAGCGGCCAGTTTTGGGTTTCGATCGATTTCTTAAAAAATGCTTGGAAAACGTCAGTTTTGGGAAAATGAACCGTTTTTCAAACTTAGCAAGTTATTGCTCTCGAATCTAAGTTATATTATTCAAAACCTGAAAAATCGGCCGATTTTAAGGTTTGATCCATTTCCTAAAAAAGATTGAAAAACGGGAGTTTTTTGAATGATGGAAATATCTTCAAACTAATCAAATTGAAGTCTCCGAGTATAAGTAATATTAAGCAAAAACATGCAAAAACGGCCAGTTTTTAGATTCGATCGATTTCTTAAAAAAAGCTCGAAAAACGTCAGTTTTGGAAAAATATACCGTTTTTCAAACTTAGCAAATTATTGCTTTCGAATCTAAGTATTATTTACCAAAACCTGGAAAAGCGGCCGTTTTTAAGGTTTGATCCATTTCCTTAAAAACATTGAGAAACGGGAGTTTTTGGATAATGCTAATATCTTCAACTTATCAAATTAAGGTCTCCGTGTATAAGTAATATTAGGCAAAAACATGCAAAAACGGCCAGTTTTGAGATTCGATCGATTTCTTAAAAAAAGCTTGAAAAACGTCAGTTTTGGGAAAATAAACCGTTTTTCAAACTTAGCAAGTTATTGCTCTCGTATCTAAGTAATATTAACCAAAACCTAGCAAAAACAGCCGTTTTTAAGGTTTGATCCATTTCCAAGAAAAGATTGAAAAACTGGAGTTTTTTAGGTGATGGAAATATCTTTAAACTAATCAAATTGAGGTCTCCGAGTATAAGTAAGATTAAGCAAAAACATGCAAAAGCGGCCAGTTTTGGGTTTCGATCGATTTCTTAAAAAATGCTTGGAAAACGTCAGTTTTGGGAAAATGAACCGTTTTTCAAACTTAGCAAGTTATTGCTCTCGAATCTAAGTTATATTATTCAAAACCTGAAAAATCGGCCGATTTTAAGGTTTGATCCATTTCCTAAAAAAGATTGAAAAACGGGAGTTTTTTGGATGATGGAAATATCTTCAAACTAATCAAATTGAAGTCTCCGAGTATAAGTAATATTAAGCAAAAACATGCAAAAACGGCCAGTTTTTAGATTCGATCGATTTCTTAAAAAAAGCTTGAAAAACGTCAGTTTTGGAAAAATATACCGTTTTTCAAACTTAGCAAATTATTGCTTTCGAATCTAAGTATTATTTACCAAAACCTGGCAAAACGGCCGTTTTTAAGGTTTGATCCATTTCCTAAAAAACTTTGAAAAACGGGAGTTTTGGATGATGCAAATATCTTCAATTTTTTAAATTAAGGTCTCCGTATATAAGTAATATTAGGCAAAAACATGCAAAAACGGCCAGTTTTAAGATTCGATCGATTTCTTTAAAAAAAGCTTGAAAAACGTCAGTTTTGGGAAAATATACCGTTTTTCAAACTTAGCAAGTTATTGCTCTCGAATCAAAGTATTATTTACCAAAACCTGGAAAAACGGCCGTTTTTAGGGTTTGATCCATTTCCTAAAAAACTTTGAAAAACGGGAGTTTTTGGATAATGCAAATATCTTCAACTTATCAAATTAAGGTCTCCGTATATAAGTAATATTCGGCAAAAACATGCAAAAACGGCCAGTTTTGAGATTCAATCGATTTCTTAAAAAAAGCTTTAAAAACGTCAGTTTTAGGAAAATAAACCGTTTTTTCAAACTTAGCATGTTATTGCTCTCGAATCTAGGTATAATTTACCAAAACCTGGAAAAACGGCCGTTTTTAAGGTTTGATCCATTTCCTAAAAAAACATTGAAAAACGGGAGTTTTCGGATAATGCAAATATCTTCAACTTATCAAATTAAGGTCTCCGAGTATAAGTAATATTAGTCAAAAACATGGAAAAACAGCCATTTTTGAGATTCGATTGATTTCTTTAAAAAAGCTTGAAAAACGTCAGTTTTGGGAAAATAAACCGTTTTTCAAACTTAGCAAGTTATTGCTCTCGTATCTAAGTAATATTAACCAAAACCTAGCAAAAACAGCCGTTTTTAAGGTTTGTTTCATTTCCTAAAATGATTAAATAACGGGAGTTTTTTGGATGATGCAAATATCTTCAACTTATCAAATTAAGGTCTCCAAGTATAAGTAATATTATGCAAAAAAATGCAAAAACGGCCAGTTTTGAGATTCGATCGATTTCTTAAAAAAAGCTTAAAAAACGTCAGTTTTGGGAAAATAAACCGTTTTTCAAACTTAGCAAGTTATTGCTCTCGAATAAAAGTATTATTTTTAAAAACCTGGAAAAACGGCCGTTTTTAAGGTTTGATCCATTTCCTAAAAAACTTTGAAAAACGGGAGTTTTTGGATGATGCAAATATCTTCAATTTTTTAAATTAAGGTCTCCGTATATAAGTAATATTAGGCAAAAACATCCAAAAACGGCTAGTTTTGAGATTCGATCGATTTCTTAAAAAAAAGCTTGAAAAACGTCAGTTTTGGGAAAATAAACCGTTTTTCAAACTTAGCAAGTTATTGCTCTCGAATCAAAGTATTATTTACCAAAACCTGGAAAAACGGCCGTTTTTAGGGTTTGATCCATTTCCTAAAAAACTTTGAAAAACGAGAGTTTTTGGATAATGCAAATATCTTCAACTTATCAAATTAAGGTCTCCGTATATAAGTAATATTCGGCAAAAACATGCAAAAACGGCCAGTTTTGAGATTCAATCGATTTCTTAAAAAAAGCTTTAAAAACGTCAGTTTTAGGAAAATAAACCGTTTTTTCAAACTTAGCATGTTATTGCTCTCGAATCTAGGTATTATTTACCAAAACCTGGAAAAACGGCCGTTTTTAAGGTTTGATCCATTTCCTAAAAAAACATTGAAAAACGGGAGTTTTCGGATAATGCAAATATCTTCAACTTATCAAATTAAGCTCTCCGAGTATAAGTAATATTAGGCAAAAACATGGAAAAACAGCCATTTTTGAGATTCGATTGATTTCTTTAAAAAAGCTTGAAAAACGTCAGTTTTGGGAAAATAAACCGTTTTTCAAACTTAGCAAGTTATTGCTCTCGTATCTAAGTAATATTAACCAAAACCTAGCAAAAACAGCCGTTTTTAAGGTTTGTTTCATTTCCTAAAATGATTAAATAACGGGAGTTTTTTGGATGATGCAAATATCTTCAACTTATCAAATTAAGGTCTCCAAGTATAAGTAATATTAAGCAAAAAAATGCAAAAACGGCCAGTTTTGAGATTCGATCGATTTCTTAAAAAAAGCTTAAAAAACGTCAGTTTTGGGAAAATAAACCGTTTTTCAAACTTAGCAAGTTATTGCTCTCGAATAAAAGTATTATTTTTAAAAACCTGGAAAAACGGCCGTTTTTAAGGTTTGATCCATTTCCTAAAAAACTTTGAAAAACGGGAGTTTTTGGATGATGCAAATATCTTCAATTTTTTAAATTAAGGTCTCCGTATATAAGTAATATTAGGCAAAAACATCCAAAAACGGCTAGTTTTGAGATTCGATCGATTTCTTAAAAAAAAGCTTGAAAAACGTCAGTTTTGGGAAAATAAACCGTTTTTCAAACTTAGCAAGTTATTGTTCTCGAATCAAAGTATTATTTACCAAAACCTGGAAAAACGGCCGTTTTTAAGGTTTGATTCCTTTCCTAAAAAACTTTGAAAAACGGGAGTTTTCGGATAATGCAAATATCTTCAACTTATCAAATTAAGGTCTCCGTATATAAGTAATATTGGGCAAAAACATGCAAAAACGGCCAGTTTTGAGATTCGATCGATTTCTTAAAAAAAGCTTTAAAAACGTCAGTTTTGGGAAAATAAACCGTTTTATCAAACTTAGCATGTTATTGCTCTCGAATCAAAGTATTATTTACCAAAACCTGGAAAAACGGCCGTTTTTAGGGTTTGATCCATTTCCTAAAAAACTTTGAAAAACGGGAGTTTTTGGATAATGCAAATATCTTCAACTTATCAAATTAAGGTCTCCGTATATAAGTAATATTCGGCAAAAACATGCAAAAACGGCCAGTTTTGAGATTCAATCGATTTCTTAAAAAAAGCTTTAAAAACGTCAGTTTTAGGAAAATAAACCGTTTTTTCAAACTTAGCATGTTATTGCTCTCGAATCTAGGTATTATTTACCAAAACCTGGAAAAAACGGCCGTTTTTAAGGTTTGATCCATTTCCTAAAAAAACATTGAAAAACGTGAGTTTTCGGATAATGCAAATATTTTCAACTTATCAAATTAAGGTCTCCGAGTAAAAGTAATATTAGGCAAAAACATGGAAAAACGGCCATTTTTGAGATTCGATTGATTTCTTTAAAAAAGCTTGAAAAACGTCAGTTTTGGGAAAATAAACCGTTTTTCAAACTTAGCAAGTTATTGCTCTCGTATCTAAGTAATATTAACCAAAACCTAGCAAAAACAGCCGTTTTTAAGGTTTGATCCATTTCCTAAAATGATTGAATAACGGGAGTTTTTTGGATGATGCAAATATCTTCAACTTATCAAATTAAGGTCTCCAAGTATAAGTAATATTAAGCAAAAAAATGCAAAAACGGCCAGTTTTGAGATTGAATCGATTTCTTAAAAAAAGCTTGAAAAACGTCAGTTTTGGGAAAATAAACCGTTTTTCAAACTTAGCAAGTTATTGCTCTCGAATCAAAGTATTATTTTTAAAAACCTGGAAAAACGGCCGTTTTTAAGGTTTGATCCATTTCCTAAAAAACTTTGAAAAACGGGAGTTTTTGGATGATGCAAATATCTTCAATTTTTTAAATTAAGGTCTCCGTATATAAGTAATATTAGGCAAAAACATCCAAAAACGGCTAGTTTTGAGATTCGATCGATTTCTTAAAAAAAAGCTTGAAAAACGTCAGTTTTGGGAAAATAAACCGTTTTTCAAACTTAGCAAGTTATTGCTCTCGAATCAAAGTATTATTTACCAAAACCTGGAAAAACGGCCGTTTTTAAGGTTTGATCCATTTCCTAAAAAACTTTGAAAAACGGGAGTTTTCGGATAATGCAAATATCTTCAACTTATCAAATTAAGGTCTCCGTATATAAGTAATATTGGGCAAAAACATGCAAAAACGGCCAGTTTTGAGATTCGATCGATTTCTTAAAAACGTCAGTTTTGGGAAAATAAACCGTTTTTTCAAACTTAGCATGTTATTGCTCTCGAATCTAGGTATTATTTACCAAAACCTGAAAAAACGGCCGTTTTTAAGGTTTGATCCATTTCCTAAAAAAACATTGAAAAACGGGAGTTTTCGGATAATGCAAATATCTTCAACTTATCAAATTAAGGTCTCCGAGTATAAGTAATATTAGGCAAAAACATGGAAAAACGGCCAGTTTTAAGATTCAATCGACTTCTTAAAAAAAGCTTGAAAATCGTCAGTTTTGGGAAAATAAACCGTTTTTTAAACTTAGCAAGTTATTGCTCTCGAATCAAAGTATTATTTACCAAAACCTGGAAAAACGGCCGTTTTTAAGGTTTGATCCATTTCCTAAAAAACTTTAAAAATCGGGAGTTTTTGGATAATGCAAATATCTTCAATTTTTTAAATTAAGGTCTCCGTATATAAGTAATATTAGGCAAAAACATGCAAAAACGGCCAGTTTTGAGATTCGATCGATTTCTTAAAAAAAGCTTGAAAAACGTCAGTTTTGGGAAAATAAACCGTTTTTCAAACTTAGCAAGTTATTGCTCTCTAATCTAAGTAATATTAACGAAAACCAGGAAAAACGGCCGTTTTTAAGGTTTGATCCATTTCCAAGAAAAGATTGAAAAGCTGGAGTTTTTTAGGTGATGGAAATATCTTTAAACTAATCAAATTGAGGTCTCCGAGTATAAGTAAGATTAAGCAAAAACATGCAAAAGCGGCCAGTTTTGGGTTTCGATCGATTTCTTAAAAAATGCTTGGAAAACGTCAGTTTTGGGAAAATGAACCGTTTTTCAAACTTAGCAAGTTATTGCTCTCGAATCTAAGTTATATTATTCAAAACCTGAAAAATCGGCCGATTTTAAGGTTTGATCCATTTCCTAAAAAAGATTGAAAAACGGGAGTTTTTTGAATGATGGAAATATCTTCAAACTAATAAAATTGAAGTCTCCGAGTATAAGTAATATTAAGCAAAAACATGCAAAAACGGCCAGTTTTTAGATTCGATCGATTTCTTAAAAAAAGCTCGAAAAACGTCAGTTTTGGAAAAATATACCGTTTTTCAAACTTAGCAAATTATTGCTTTCGAATCTAAGTATTATTTACCAAAACCTGGAAAAGCGGCCGTTTTTAAGGTTTGATCCATTTCCTTAAAAACATTGAGAAACGGGAGTTTTTGGATAATGCTAATATCTTCAACTTATCAAATTAAGGTCTCCGTGTATAAGTAATATTAGGCAAAAACATGCAAAAACGGCCAGTTTTGAGATTCGATCGATTTCTTAAAAAAAGCTTGAAAAACGTCAGTTTTGGGAAAATAAACCGTTTTTCAAACTTAGCAAGTTATTGCTCTCGTATCTAAGTAATATTAACCAAAACCTAGCAAAAACAGCCGTTTTTAAGGTTTGATCCATTTCCAAGAAAAGATTAAAAAACTGGAGTTTTTTAGGTGATGGAAATATCTTTAAACTAATCAAATTGAGGTCTCCGAGTATAAGTAAGATTAAGCAAAAACATGCAAAAGCGGCCAGTTTTGGGTTTCGATCGATTTCTTAAAAAATGCTTGGAAAACGTCAGTTTTGGGAAAATGAACCGTTTTTCAAACTTAGCAAGTTATTGCTCTCGAATCTAAGTTATATTATTCAAAACCTGAAAAATCGGCCGATTTTAAGGTTTGATCCATTTCCTAAAAAAGATTGAAAAACGGGAGTTTTTTGGATGATGGAAATATCTTCAAACTAATCAAATTGAAGTCTCCGAGTATAAGTAATATTAAGCAAAAACATGCAAAAACGGCCAGTTTTTAGATTCGATCGATTTCTTAAAAAAAGCTTGAAAAACGTCAGTTTTGGAAAAATATACCGTTTTTCAAACTTAGCAAATTATTGCTTTCGAATCTAAGTATTATTTACCAAAACCTGGCAAAACGGCCGTTTTTAAGGTTTGATCCATTTCCTAAAAAACTTTGAAAAACGGGAGTTTTGGATGATGCAAATATCTTCAATTTTTTAAATTAAGGTCTCCGTATATAAGTAATATTAGGCAAAAACATGCAAAAACGGCCAGTTTTAAGATTCGATCGATTTCTTAAAAAAAAGCTTGAAAAACGTCAGTTTTGGGAAAATAAACCGTTTTTCAAACTTAGCAAGTTATTGCTCTCGAATCAAAGTATTATTTACCAAAACCTGGAAAAACGGCCGTTTTTAGGGTTTGATCCATTTCCTAAAAAACTTTGAAAAACGGGAGTTTTTGGATAATGCAAATATCTTCAACTTATCAAATTAAGGTCTCCGTATATAAGTAATATTCGGCAAAAACATGCAAAAACGGCCAGTTTTGAGATTCAATCGATTTCTTAAAAAAAGCTTTAAAAACGTCAGTTTTAGGAAAATAAACCGTTTTTTCAAACTTAGCATGTTATTGCTCTCGAATCTAGGTATAATTTACCAAAACCTGGAAAAACGGCCGTTTTTAAGGTTTGATCCATTTCCTAAAAAAACATTGAAAAACGGGAGTTTTCGGATAATGCAAATATCTTCAACTTATCAAATTAAGGTCTCCGAGTATAAGTAATATTAGTCAAAAACATGGAAAAACAGCCATTTTTGAGATTCGATTGATTTCTTTAAAAAAGCTTGAAAAACGTCAGTTTTGGGAAAATAAACCGTTTTTCAAACTTAGCAAGTTATTGCTCTCGTATCTAAGTAATATTAACCAAAACCTAGCAAAAACAGCCGTTTTTAAGGTTTGTTTCATTTCCTAAAATGATTAAATAACGGGAGTTTTTTGGATGATGCAAATATCTTCAACTTATCAAATTAAGGTCTCCAAGTATAAGTAATATTAAGCAAAAAAATGCAAAAACGGCCAGTTTTGAGATTCGATCGATTTCTTAAAAAAAGCTTAAAAAACGTCAGTTTTGGAAAATAAACCGTTTTTCAAACTTAGCAAGTTATTGCTCTCGAATAAAAGTATTATTTTTAAAAACCTGGAAAAACGGCCGTTTTTAAGGTTTGATCCATTTCCTAAAGAACTTTGAAAAACGGGAGTTTTTGGATGATGCAAATATCTTCAATTTTTTAAATTAAGGTCTCCGTATATAAGTAATATTAGGCAAAAACATCCAAAAACGGCTAGTTTTGAGATTCGATCGATTTCTTAAAAAAAAGCTTGAAAAACGTCAGTTTTGGGAAAATAAACCGTTTTTCAAACTTAGCAAGTTATTGCTCTCGAATCAAAGTATTATTTACCAAAACCTGGAAAAACGGCCGTTTTTAGGGTTTGATCCATTTCCTAAAAAACTTTGAAAAACGAGAGTTTTTGGATAATGCAAATATCTTCAACTTATCAAATTAAGGTCTCCGTATATAAGTAATATTCGGCAAAAACATGCAAAAACGGCCAGTTTTGAGATTCAATCGATTTCTTAAAAAAAGCTTTAAAAACGTCAGTTTTAGGAAAATAAACCGTTTTTTCAAACTTAGCATGTTATTGCTCTCGAATCTAGGTATTATTTACCAAAACCTGGAAAAACGGCCGTTTTTAAGGTTTGATCCATTTCCTAAAAAAACATTGAAAAACGGGAGTTTTCGGATAATGCAAATATCTTCAACTTATCAAATTAAGCTCTCCGAGTATAAGTAATATTAGGCAAAAACATGGAAAAACAGCCATTTTTGAGATTCGATTGATTTCTTTAAAAAAGCTTGAAAAACGTCAGTTTTGGGAAAATAAACCGTTTTTCAAACTTAGCAAGTTATTGCTCTCGTATCTAAGTAATATTAACCAAAACCTAGCAAAAACAGCCGTTTTTAAGGTTTGTTTCATTTCCTAAAATGATTAAATAACGGGAGTTTTTTGGATGATGCAAATATCTTCAACTTATCAAATTAAGGTCTCCAAGTATAAGTAATATTAAGCAAAAAAATGCAAAAACGGCCAGTTTTGAGATTCGATCGATTTCTTAAAAAAAAGCTTAAAAAACGTCAGTTTTGGGAAAATAAACCGTTTTTCAAACTTAGCAAGTTATTGCTCTCGAATAAAAGTATTATTTTTTAAAACCTGGAAAAACGGCCGTTTTTAAGGTTTGATCCATTTCCTAAAAAACTTTGAAAAACGGGAGTTTTTGGATGATGCAAATATCTTCAATTTTTTAAATTAAGGTCTCCGTATATAAGTAATATTAGGCAAAAACATCCAAAAACGGCTAGTTTTGAGATTCGATCGATTTCTTAAAAAAAAGCTTGAAAAACGTCAGTTTTGGGAAAATAAACCGTTTTTCAAACTTAGCAAGTTATTGTTCTCGAATCAAAGTATTATTTACCAAAACCTGGAAAAACGGCCGTTTTTAAGGTTTGATTCCTTTCCTAAAAAACTTTGAAAAACGGGAGTTTTCGGATAATGCAAATATCTTCAACTTATCAAATTAAGGTCTCCGTATATAAGTAATATTGGGCAAAAACATGCAAAAACGGCCAGTTTTGAGATTCGATCGATTTCTTAAAAAAAGCTTTAAAAACGTCAGTTTTGGGAAAATAAACCGTTTTATCAAACTTAGCATGTTATTGCTCTCGAATCAAAGTATTATTTACCAAAACCTGGAAAAACGGCCGTTTTTAGGGTTTGATCCATTTCCTAAAAAACTTTGAAAAACGGGAGTTTTTGGATAATGCAAATATCTTCAACTTATCAAATTAAGGTCTCCGTATATAAGTAATATTCGGCAAAAACATGCAAAAACGGCCAGTTTTGAGATTCAATCGATTTCTTAAAAAAAGCTTTAAAAACGTCAGTTTTAGGAAAATAAACCGTTTTTTCAAACTTAGCATGTTATTGCTCTCGAATCTAGGTATTATTTACCAAAACCTGGAAAAACGGCCGTTTTTAAGGTTTGATCCATTTCCTAAAAAAACATTGAAAAACGGGAGTTTTCGGATAATGCAAATATTTTCAACTTATCAAATTAAGGTCTCCGAGTAAAAGTAATATTAGGCAAAAACATGGAAAAACGGCCATTTTTGAGATTCGATTGATTTCTTTAAAAAAGCTTGAAAAACGTCAGTTTTGGGAAAATAAACCGTTTTTCAAACTTAGCAAGTTATTGCTCTCGTATCTAAGTAATATTAACCAAAACCTAGCAAAAACAGCCGTTTTTAAGGTTTGATCCATTTCCTAAAATGATTGAATAACGGGAGTTTTTTGGATGATGCAAATATCTTCAACTTATCAAATTAAGGTCTCCAAGTATAAGTAATATTAAGCAAAAAAATGCAAAAACGGCCAGTTTTGAGATTGAATCGATTTCTTAAAAAAAGCTTGAAAAACGTCAGTTTTGGGAAAATAAACCGTTTTTCAAACTTAGCAAGTTATTGCTCTCGAATCAAAGTATTATTTTTAAAAACCTGGAAAAACGGCCGTTTTTAAGGTTTGATCCATTTCCTAAAAAACTTTGAAAAACGGGAGTTTGGATGATGCAAATATCTTCAATTTTTTAAATTAAGGGTCTCCGTATATAAGTAATATTAGGCAAAAACATCCAAAAACGGCTAGTTTTGAGATTCGATCGATTTCTTAAAAAAAAGCTTGAAAAACGTCAGTTTTGGGAAAATAAACCGTTTTTCAAACTTAGCAAGTTATTGCTCTCGAATCAAAGTATTATTTACCAAAACCTGGAAAAACGGCCGTTTTTAAGGTTTGATCCATTTCCTAAAAAACTTTGAAAAACGGGACTTTTCGGATAATGCAAATATCTTCAACTTATCAAATTAAGGTCTCCGTATATAAGTAATATTGGGCAAAAAACATGCAAAAACGGCCAGTTTTGAGATTCGATCGATTTCTTAAAAACGTCAGTTTTGGGAAAATAAACCGTTTTTTCAAACTTAGCATGTTATTGCTCTCGAATCTAGGTATTATTTACCAAAACCTGAAAAAACGGCCGTTTTTAAGGTTTGATCCATTTCCTAAAAAAACATTGAAAAACGGGAGTTTTCGGATAATGCAAATATCTTCAACTTATCAAATTAAGGTCTCCGAGTATAAGTAATATTAGGCAAAAACATGGAAAAACGGCCAGTTTTAAGATTCAATCGACTTCTTAAAAAAAGCTTGAAAATCGTCAGTTTTGGGAAAATAAACCGTTTTTTAAACTTAGCAAGTTATTGCTCTCGAATCAAAGTATTATTTACCAAAACCTGGAAAAACGGCCGTTTTTAAGGTTTGATCCATTTCCTAAAAAACTTTAAAAATCGGGAGTTTTTGGATAATGCAAATATCTTCAATTTATCAAATTAAGGTCTCCGTATATAAGTAATATTAGGCAAAAACATGCAAAAACGGCCAGTTTTGAGATTCGATCGATTTCTTAAAAAAAGCTTGAAAAACGTCAGTTTTGGGAAAATAAACCGTTTTTCAAACTTAGCAAGTTATTGCTCTCTAATCTAAGTAATATTAACGAAAACCAGGAAAAACGGCCGTTTTTAAGGTTTGATCCATTTCCAAGAAAAGATTGAAAAGCTGGAGTTTTTTAGGTGATGGAAATATCTTTAAACTAATCAAATTGAGGTCTCCGAGTATAAGTAAGATTAAGCAAAAACATGCAAAAGCGGCCAGTTTTGGGTTTCGATCGATTTCTTAAAAAATGCTTGGAAAACGTCAGTTTTGGGAAAATGAACCGTTTTTCAAACTTAGCAAGTTATTGCTCTCGAATCTAAGTTATATTATTCAAAACCTGAAAAATCGGCCGATTTTAAGGTTTGATCCATTTCCTAAAAAAGATTGAAAAACGGGAGTTTTTTGAATGATGGAAATATCTTCAAACTAATCAAATTGAAGTCTCCGAGTATAAGTAATATTAAGCAAAAACATGCAAAAACGGCCAGTTTTTAGATTCGATCGATTTCTTAAAAAAAGCTCGAAAAACGTCAGTTTTGGAAAAATATACCGTTTTTCAAACTTAGCAAATTATTGCTTTCGAATCTAAGTATTATTTACCAAAACCTGGAAAAGCGGCCGTTTTAAGGTTTGATCCATTTCCTTAAAAACATTGAGAAACGGGAGTTTTTGGATAATGCTAATATCTTCAACTTATCAAATTAAGGTCTCCGTGTATAAGTAATATTAGGCAAAAACATGCAAAAACGGCCAGTTTTGAGATTCGATCGATTTCTTAAAAAAAGCTTGAAAAACGTCAGTTTTGGGAAAATAAACCGTTTTTCAAACTTAGCAAGTTATTGCTCTCGTATCTAAGTAATATTAACCAAAACCTAGCAAAAACAGCCGTTTTTAAGGTTTGATCCATTTCCAAGAAAAGATTGAAAAACTGGAGTTTTTTAGGTGATGGAAATATCTTTAAACTAATCAAATTGAGGTCTCCGAGTATAAGTAAGATTAAGCAAAAACATGCAAAAGCGGCCAGTTTTGGGTTTCGATCGATTTCTTAAAAAATGCTTGGAAAACGTCAGTTTTGGGAAAATGAACCGTTTTTCAAACTTAGCAAGTTATTGCTCTCGAATCTAAGTTATATTATTCAAAACCTGAAAAATCGGCCGATTTTAAGGTTTGATCCATTTCCTAAAAAAGATTGAAAAACGGGAGTTTTTTGGATGATGGAAATATCTTCAAACTAATCAAATTGAAGTCTCCGAGTATAAGTAATATTAAGCAAAAACATGCAAAAACGGCCAGTTTTTAGATTCGATCGATTTCTTAAAAAAAAGCTTGAAAAACGTCAGTTTTGGGAAAATAAACCGTTTTTCAAACTTAGCAAGTTATTGCTCTCGAATCAAAGTATTATTTACCAAAACCTGGAAAAACGGCCGTTTTTAGGGTTTGATCCATTTCCTAAAAAACTTTGAAAACGGGAGTTTTTGGATAATGCAAATATCTTCAACTTATCAAATTAAGGTCTCCGTATATAAGTAATATTCGGCAAAAACATGCAAAAACGGAAAGTTTTGAGATTCAATCGATTTCTTAAAAAAAGCTTTAAAAACGTCAGTTTTAGGAAAATAAACCGTTTTTTCAAACTTAGCATGTTATTGCTCTCGAATCTAGGTATAATTTACCAAAACCTGGAAAAACGGCCGTTTTTAAGGTTTGATCCATTTCCTAAAAAAACATTGAAAAACGGGAGTTTTCGGATAATGCAAATATCTTCAACTTATCAAATTAAGGTCTCCGAGTATAAGTAATATTAGTCAAAAACATGGAAAAACAGCCATTTTTGAGATTCGATTGATTTCTTTAAAAAAGCTTGAAAAACGTCAGTTTTGGGAAAATAAACCGTTTTTCAAACTTAGCAAGTTATTGCTCTCGTATCTAAGTAATATTAACCAAAACCTAGCAAAAACAGCCGTTTTTAAGGTTTGATCCATTTCCTAAAATGATTAAATAACGGGAGTTTTTTGGATGATGCAAATATCTTCAACTTATCAAATTAAGGTCTCCAAGTATAAGTAATATTAAGCAAAAAAATGCAAAAACGGCCAGTTTTGAGATTCGATCGATTTCTTAAAAAAAGCTTAAAAAACGTCAGTTTTGGGAAAATAAACCGTTTTTCAAACTTAGCAAGTTATTGCTCTCGAATAAAAGTATTATTTTTAAAAACCTGGAAAAACGGCCGTTTTTAAGGTTTGATCCATTTCCTAAAAAACTTTGAAAAACGGGAGTTTTTGGATGATGCAAATATCTTCAATTTTTTAAATTAAGGTCTCCGTATATAAGTAATATTAGGCAAAAACATCCAAAAACGGCTAGTTTTGAGATTCGATCGATTTCTTAAAAAAAAGCTTGAAAAACGTCAGTTTTGGGAAAATAAACCGTTTTTCAAACTTAGCAAGTTATTGCTCTCGAATCAAAGTATTATTTACCAAAACCTGGAAAAACGGCCGTTTTTAGGGTTTGATCCATTTCCTAAAAAACTTTGAAAAACGAGAGTTTTTGGATAATGCAAATATCTTCAACTTATCAAATTAAGGTCTCCGTATATAAGTAATATTCGGCAAAAACATGCAAAAACGGCCAGTTTTGAGATTCAATCGATTTCTTAAAAAAAGCTTTAAAAACGTCAGTTTTAGGAAAATAAACCGTTTTTTCAAACTTAGCATGTTATTGCTCTCGAATCTAGGTATTATTTACCAAAACCTGGAAAAACGGCCGTTTTTAAGGTTTGATCCATTTCCTAAAAAAACATTGAAAAACGGGAGTTTTCGGATAATGCAAATATCTTCAACTTATCAAATTAAGCTCTCCGAGTATAAGTAATATTAGGCAAAAACATGGAAAAACAGCCATTTTTGAGATTCGATTGATTTCTTTAAAAAAGCTTGAAAAACGTCAGTTTTGGGAAAATAAACCGTTTTTCAAACTTAGCAAGTTATTGCTCTCGTATCTAAGTAATATTAACCAAAACCTAGCAAAAACAGCCGTTTTTAAGGTTTGTTTCATTTCCTAAAATGATTAAATAACGGGAGTTTTTTGGATGATGCAAATATCTTCAACTTATCAAATTAAGGTCTCTAAGTATAAGTAATATTAAGCAAAAAAATGCAAAAACGGCCAGTTTTGAGATTCGATCGATTTCTTAAAAAAAGCTTAAAAAACGTCAGTTTTGGGAAAATAAACCGTTTTTCAAACTTAGCAAGTTATTGCTCTCGAATAAAAGTATTATTTTTAAAAAACCTGGAAAAACGGCCGTTTTTAAGGTTTGATCCATTTCCTAAAAAACTTTGAAAAACGGGAGTTTTTGGATGATGCAAATATCTTCAATTTTTTAAATTAAGGTCTCCGTATATAAGTAATATTAGGCAAAAACATCCAAAAACGGCTAGTTTTGAGATTCGATCGATTTCTTAAAAAAAAGCTTGAAAAACGTCAGTTTTGGGAAAATAAACCGTTTTTCAAACTTAGCAAGTTATTGCTCTCGAATCAAAGTATTATTTACCAAAACCTGGAAAAACGGCCGTTTTTAAGGTTTGATCCATTTCCTAAAAAACTTTGAAAAACGGGAGTTTTCGGATAATGCAAATATCTTCAACTTATCAAATTAAGGTCTCCGTATATAAGTAATATTGGGCAAAAACATGCAAAAACGGCCAGTTTTGAGATTCGATCGATTTCTTAAAAAAAGCTTTAAAAAACGTCAGTTTTGGGAAAATAAACCGTTTTTTCAAACTTAGCATGTTATTGCTCTCGAATCTAGGTATTATTTACCAAAACCTGAAAAAACGGCCGTTTTTAAGGTTTGATCCATTTCCTAAAAAAACATTGAAAAACGGGAGTTTTCGGATAATGCAAATATCTTCAACTTATCAAATTAAGGTCTCCGAGTATAAGTAATATTAGGCAAAAACATGGAAAAACGGCCAGTTTTAAGATTCAATCGACTTCTTAAAAAAAGCTTGAAAATCGTCAGTTTTGGGAAAATAAACCGTTTTTTAAACTTAGCAAGTTATTGCTCTCGAATCAAAGTATTATTTACCAAAACCTGGAAAAACGGCCGTTTTTAAGGTTTGATCCATTTCCTAAAAAACTTTAAAAATCGGGAGTTTTTGGATAATGCAAATATCTTCAATTTATTAAATTAAGGTCTCCGTATATAAGTAATATTAGGCAAAAACATGCAAAACGGCCAGTTTTGAGATTCGATCGATTTCTTAAAAAAAGCTTGAAAAACGTCAGTTTTGGGAAAATAAACGTTTTTCAAACTTAGCAAGTTATTGCTCTCTAATCTAAGTAATATTAACGAAAACCAGGAAAAACGGCCGTTTTTAAGGTTTGATCCATTTCCAAGAAAAGATTGAAAAGCTGGAGTTTTTTAGGTGATGGAAATATCTTTAAACTAATCAAATTGAGGTCTCCGAGTATAAGTAAGATTAAGCAAAAACATGCAAAAGCGGCCAGTTTTGGGTGTCGATCGATTTCTTAAAAAATGCTTGGAAAACGTCAGTTTTGGGAAAATGAACCGTTTTTCAAACTTAGCAAGTTATTGCTCTCGAATCTAAGTTATATTATTCAAAACCTGAAAAATCGGCCGATTTTAAGGTTTGATCCATTTCCTAAAAAAGATTGAAAAACGGGAGTTTTTTGAATGATGGAAATATCTTCAAACTAATCAAATTGAAGTCTCCGAGTATAAGTAATATTAAGCAAAAACATGCAAAAACGGCCAGTTTTTAGATTCGATCGATTTCTTAAAAAAAGCTCGAAAAACGTCAGTTTTGGAAAAATATACCGTTTTTCAAACTTAGCAAATTATTGCTTTCGAATCTAAGTATTATTTACCAAAACCTGGAAAAGCGGCCGTTTTTAAGGTTTGATCCATTTCCTTAAAAACATTGAGAAACGGGAGTTTTTGGATAATGCTAATATCTTCAACTTATCAAATTAAGGTCTCTGTGTATAAGTAATATTAGGCAAAAACATGCAAAAACGGCCAGTTTTGAGATTCGATCGATTTCTTAAAAAAAGCTTGAAAAACGTCAGTTTTGGGAAAATAAACCGTTTTTCAAACTTAGCAAGTTATTGCTCTCGTATCTAAGTAATATTAACCAAAACCTAGCAAAAACAGCCGTTTTTAAGGTTTGATCCATTTCCAAGAAAAGATTGAAAAACTGGAGTTTTTTAGGTGATGGAAATATCTTTAAACTAATCAAATTGAGGTCTCCGAGTATAAGTAAGATTAAGCAAAAACATGCAAAAGCGGCCAGTTTTGGGTTTCGATCGATTTCTTAAAAAATGCTTGGAAAACGTCAGTTTTGGGAAAATGAACCATTTTTCAAACTTAGCAAGTTATTGCTCTCGAATCTAAGTTATATTATTCAAAACCTGAAAAACCGGCCGATTTTAAGGTTTGATCCATTTCCTAAAAAAGATTGAAAAACGGGAGTTTTTTGGATGATGGAAATATCTTCAAACTAATCAAATTGAAGTCTCCGAGTATAAGTAATATTAAGCAAAAACATGCAAAAACGGCCAGTTTTTAGATTCGATCGATTTCTTAAAAAAAGCTTGAAAAACGTCAGTTTTGGAAAAATATACCGTTTTTCAAACTTAGCAAATTATTGCTTTCGAATCTAAGTATTATTTACCAAAACCTGGCAAAACGGCCGTTTTTAAGGTTTGATCCATTTCCTAAAAAACTTTGAAAAACGGGAGTTTTGGATGATGCAAATATCTTCAATTTTTTAAATTAAGGTCTCCGTATATAAGTAATATTAGGCAAAAACATGCAAAAACGGCCAGTTTTAAGATTCGATCGATTTCTTAAAAAAAAAGCTTGAAAAACGTCAGTTTTGGGAAAATAAACCGTTTTTCAAACTTAGCAAGTTATTGCTCTCGAATCAAAGTATTATTTACCAAAACCTGGAAAAACGGCCGTTTTTAGGGTTTGATCCATTTCCTAAAAAACTTTGAAAAACGGGAGTTTTTGGATAATGCAAATATCTTCAACTTATCAAATTAAGGTCTCCGTATATAAGTAATATTCGGCAAAAACATGCAAAAACGGCCAGTTTTGAGATTCAATCGATTTCTTAAAAAAAGCTTTAAAAACGTCAGTTTTAGGAAAATAAACCGTTTTTTCAAACTTAGCATGTTATTGCTCTCGAATCTAGGTATTATTTACCAAAACCTGGAAAAACGGCCGTTTTTAAGGTTTGATCCATTTCCTAAAAAAACATTGAAAAACGGGAGTTTTCGGATAATGCAAATATCTTCAACTTATCAAATTAAGCTCTCCGAGTATAAGTAATATTAGGCAAAAACATGGAAAAACAGCCATTTTTGAGATTCGATTGATTTCTTTAAAAAGCTTGAAAAACGTCAGTTTTGGGAAAATAAACCGTTTTTCAAACTTAGCAAGTTATTGCTCTCGTATCTAAGTAATATTAACCAAAACCTAGCAAAAACAGCCGTTTTTAAGGTTTGTTTCATTTCCTAAAATGATTAAATAACGGGAGTTTTTTGGATGATGCAAATATCTTCAACTTATCAAATTAAGGTCTCCAAGTATAAGTAATATTAAGCAAAAAAATGCAAAAACGGCCAGTTTTGAGATTCGATCGATTTCTTAAAAAAAGCTTAAAAAACGTCAGTTTTGGGAAAATAAACCGTTTTTCAAACTTAGCAAGTTATTGCTCTCGAATAAAAGTATTATTTTTAAAAACCTGGAAAAACGGCCGTTTTTTAAGGTTTGATCCATTTCCTAAAAAACTTTGAAAAACGGGAGTTTTTGGATGATGCAAATATCTTCAATTTTTAAATTAAGGTCTCCGTATATAAGTAATATTAGGCAAAAACATCCAAAAACGGCTAGTTTTGAGATTCGATCGATTTCTTAAAAAAAAGCTTGAAAAACGTCAGTTTTGGGAAAATAAACCGTTTTTCAAACTTAGCAAGTTATTGTTCTCGAATCAAAGTATTATTTACCAAAACCTGGAAAAACGGCCGTTTTTAAGGTTTGATTCCTTTCCTAAAAAACTTTGAAAAACGGGAGTTTTCGGATAATGCAAATATCTTCAACTTATCAAATTAAGGTCTCCGTATATAAGTAATATTGGGCAAAAACATGCAAAAACGGCCAGTTTTGAGATTCGATCGATTTCTTAAAAAAAGCTTTAAAAACGTCAGTTTTGGGAAAATAAACCGTTTTATCAAACTTAGCATGTTATTGCTCTCGAATCAAAGTATTATTTACCAAAACCTGGAAAAACGGCCGTTTTTAGGGTTTGATCCATTTCCTAAAAAACTTTGAAAAACGGGAGTTTTTGGATAATGCAAATATCTTCAACTTATCAAATTAAGGTCTCCGTATATAAGTAATATTCGGCAAAAACATGCAAAAACGGCCAGTTTTGAGATTCAATCGATTTCTTAAAAAAAGCTTTAAAAACGTCAGTTTTAGGAAAATAAACCGTTTTTTCAAACTTAGCATGTTATTGCTCTCGAATCTAGGTATTATTTACCAAAACCTGGAAAAACGGCCGTTTTTAAGGTTTGATCCATTTCCTAAAAAAACATTGAAAAACGGGAGTTTTCGGATAATGCAAATATTTTCAACTTATCAAATTAAGGTCTCCGAGTAAAAGTAATATTAGGCAAAAACATGGAAAAACGGCCATTTTTGAGATTCGATTGATTTCTTTAAAAAAGCTTGAAAAACGTCAGTTTTGGGAAAATAAACCGTTTTTCAAACTTAGCAAGTTATTGCTCTCGTATCTAAGTAATATTAACCAAAACCTAGCAAAAACAGCCGTTTTTAAGGTTTGATCCATTTCCTAAAATGATTGAATAACGGGAGTTTTTTGGATGATGCAAATATCTTCAACTTATCAAATTAAGGTCTCCAAGTATAAGTAATATTAAGCAAAAAAATGCAAAAACGGCCAGTTTTGAGATTGAATCGATTTCTTAAAAAAAGCTTGAAAAACGTCAGTTTTGGGAAAATAAACCGTTTTTCAAACTTAGCAAGTTATTGCTCTCGAATCAAAGTATTATTTTTAAAAACCTGGAAAAACGGCCGTTTTTAAGGTTTGATCCATTTCCTAAAAAACTTTGAAAAACGGGAGTTTTTGGATGATGCAAATATCTTCAATTTTTTAAATTAAGGTCTCCGTATATAAGTAATATTAGGCAAAAACATCCAAAAACGGCTAGTTTTGAGATTCGATCGATTTCTTAAAAAAAAGCTTGAAAAACGTCAGTTTTGGGAAAATAAACCGTTTTTCAAACTTAGCAAGTCATTGCTCTCGAATCAAAGTATTATTTACCAAAACCTGGAAAAACGGCCGTTTTTAAGGTTTGATCCATTTCCTAAAAAACTTTGAAAAACGGGACTTTTCGGATA